>CM075883.1:24842979-24937979 GCA_038021265.1 Cyprinella venusta | reverse complement strand
GTTTTAAGAGAAAAACGGAAAATATAAAGTTAGCTTATTGCTTTTTTAAAAAAGAATATTTACTTATTTGTATTCACAAACGCGACATAAATAATGATTAAGACCATATTTTCCCCACAACGTCTAACCTAGGGGTTACGCAAGGTTCACTACTCGGTCCGATTATAATGCTAAAAAACGTTACGAGTTTACCGGCGTTCTCTTAATGCCAAACGAACGCTGTTTACATTCAAAACACGCGTGTTTACGTTTATTTAGACATGAAATAGTTCGTCGGACTTGAAAGTTGAAAAACTTTCGTCGGATTTTGCTGGGAACCGAAGCGTGAGCTTTTGCAGTGTATCAAAGCATCATTCTCTAACATTAACCATCCTCTTTCTAAGACAGCGGTATCACTTTCATCACACTGGTTCACAGGATAAAACGAGCTCCGTTCAGGAACAAACCCGTACGCTCGTGCGACTTAAAACGCGGATGAACAGCAAATATTCACGTCGGGATGAATGTGAAATGATAGGTGTCAATTTAAATCTTACCCGCAGCCCTTTTGGGTGCTTGCTGTTTCCTCCTTGGCATGTTCAACTCTCTTTAGTTCACGTACAGTGAAACTGAGCCCAGGCCAGGTGAAATTCAGTAAAAGCGCTCTGATATAGTCCATACACACGCAATAGCGACTCTCTAATGCACTTCAGTTCCGTACAATCCAGTTTTTCAGAAACGCTGTCCAGAAATCAGGTGTCTCTCTTTTAATATACCTCTCCTTCCTAGATAGACAGATCTATGGCGGATTGTTTTGCTTTGCTTTTCTTTCCGTCTCTTCTTCTTCTTTTCTTTTTGTGTTTCCCAAGCCCAAAGGACGAACGCTGTCAATCGCTTAGACTCCCGGTCTCGTATGGAATCGTAGTAGGAAACGGGCAGAAAAAATAGTGTGTATCACACACACACACACACACACACGGCGATGCCAGCAGCAAACATCGATCCATAGAACAAACTGAACATTAAAAACTCCTCCTCCTCCTCCTCCTCCTCCTCCTCCTCTGGACTTGATGATGGCAGCGAGACATTTGTTACACTAGATAACCACGAGTTTATTAAAGAGACAGGGGCCGGAGAAAACACGAGACAGCCCACAAGACCAGCCTCATACCGTCTCTCTGCCGCTTCAGGCTCGAGTTTACAGAGATGCTGCTGAGAACTGAGCGCGTGAAGCGATGAATGCTTCAGTGTAATGACACACTGCAGAGTAATAATGAACAACATGCATGCAGTATGTCATTATTTTTAGTAGCTGCCAGAAATGAGATATAATTGCCATTGCTGTGGTAATTACTTACATTAACGTGTATACGTGTAAGCTGTAAGCGGTCTCTGTGTGCCTATAAAAGGCAGAGAGACAAAGATGTTAAATGAGAATAACACATTAGTATCCATGTGTTACAGTGCAACATTCTTATTTTCGTAGCTTCTAGAAATTAAACATCATTGTTGTTGTAATCAATTAGTCTATAGCAATCTGTTGTGTACAGTATACAGATGTTTACAAAGGCACTGAGAAGAATCCAAGCATAAAAACAATGAAATGTTTATGTTGTGTTTAGTGTATACTTTCTGATAACTAACCTGCAATGTAAAATAATGAATATTTTCAACATTTTTTCTTTTGTCAAATCAACTTAAATAATTGATGTGGTTCGAGATAACATAATATTTTGAGTTTCTGATGATTAAATTAATCTCCATTGTATTAACTCAATTTTTCCATTTCAATGAACTTGACATTTGAAGGCAACCAGGTTACTTCATTTTTTTAAGTTGAACCAACAATATTTTCTTTACAGTGTATCTATCGTTCTATCTATCTATCTATCTATCTATCTATCTATCTATCTATCTATCTATCTATCTATCTATCTATCTATCTATCTATCTATCTATCTATCTATCTATCTATCTATCTATCTATCTATCTATTTGTGTTCTATCTATCTATCTATCTATCTATCTATCTATCTATCTATCTATCTATCTATCTATCTATCTATCTATCTATCTATCTATCTGTTTGTGTTCTATCTATCTATCTATCTATCTATCTATCTATCTATCTATCTATCTATCTATCTATCTATCTATCTATCTATCTATCTATCGTTCTATCGTTCTATCTATCTATCTATCTATCTATCTATCTATCTATCTATCTATCTATCTATCTATCTATCTATCTATCTATCTATCTATCTATCTATCTATCTATCTATCTATCTATCTATCTATCTATCTATTTGTGTTCTATCTATCTATCTATCTATCTATCTATCTATCTATCTATCTATCTATCTATCTATCTATCTATCTATCTATCTATCTATCTATCTATCTATCTATCTATCTATCTATCTGTTTGTGTTCTATCTATCTATCTATCTATCTATCTATCTATCTATCTATCTATCTATCTATCTATCTATCTATCTATCTATCTATCTATCTATCTATCTATCTATCTATCTATCTATCGATCGTTCTATCTATCTATCGTTCTATCTATCGTTCTATCGTTCTACATTGTAAAATCTAATTAGTTAGATTTACTTAATAAAAGTACTCATGTTAATCATTCATTCATATGCATGCATACATACGTATATATTACTTCTCTTCCTTTGAAAACAAATAACTGATTTCTTGTTGCATCGCTGCATCAATGGGAAGAGAATTACAGTAGTATAAATGAAGTGCCCAACCAAACATTTTAGGAAAATCAACATCACTTTATGAAGTCATCTTATGTGGTTCTCTCAAATGATTCAGTGAAAAGTTCATTCAGAATTTCCCCGCCTCAAAAACCACACTCGAACAGATCAATTAATCGTAACTTTGGTTTTCGGAGTAAACAAAGCATGTGAATAGTACAGATTACTAGAGGTTTACATTTCTGCATTTGGCAGACGATTTTATCCAAAGCGACATACATTGCATTTCAGGGTACACATTTACATTCTAATCAGTTCTTGCTTTCCCTGGGAATCGAACCCATGACCTTATCGTTGCAAGCGCCAATGCTCTATTGTTTGAGAAAGCTTTCACAATAAAGTTAAGACTAAGAAAAGTTAACAAAAAAAGATGTGTTAATTAGAATCACAGTTGGATTTTACAATGTATCGTTCTATCATTCTATCTATCAATCTATAGTTCTATCTTTCTATCATTCTATCTCTCGTTCTATATATCTATCGTTCTATTGTTCTATCGTCCTATCATTCTATTTCTCATTCTATCTGTCCAAAAAACCTTAAAACTTCAAGGCTTTAAAAAAAAAAAAATCCAGTAAAAAATAAAATAAATACATGCAGCTTACATTCAAACTCAAGTTCACACAACCAGACTAAACACACCTGTGGACTGTTACCTCAACATAATACTCGCCAATTGGCATTGCGCATGACAAAATACCCCTATATTACAGCTTATAACTGTGCACACAATCACTTAGTGAAAGTCGCACAAAGCTGGTCAAGATGAGATGGCAAGGTGCCAGCTGTACAATACATGCAGGCGGAGATATAGTGTGTGTGTGTGTGTTAACGTTTATACACAGAGGGTGTTAAAAGCTGTCAGACAGGTATGGTCAAAGTGGAAGCTCAACACTGATTGATCGGTGGAGTTCATGTCAAGTTCACGGGAGGTCTATGCCATCATCGCCCGGTGACTGACGTCCGCACATCAGCACGAGGAGGCTGGAGAAAACAGGAGGATCGAGTAACGTCACCGCATAACAGATTAACAAAGGCAGCATCATCTCTCTGTATGACAGCGGGATCATTTATCACACAGCAATGGTGTGTGCTGAGGTCATCTGTAGTCTGTGAGTAATGGCCACTCATTTGTTTATCCGTGACCTCAATAATCAGAGATGGTGAGAGGTCGGGACACAAATGGTGAGACACTGCGCTTCAGAAAGGGGAACCATTCTGCCTAACCTTGCAGGACTACAGTCACACTGTAATAGATGTAATAAAGCTGTGCCGAACAATGTACGGTGCCGCTCGTTGTTGCCGTTACTATGACATCATGAAGGTTTCCTCAGCTGAGAGATTTGAACGTTTCTATGGTTTCGGTGTAAATCACAACGCGTGTGTCTTTGTACTCGGTGAATTTGGTTAAATCTGGCCACTCTTTGACATTGAGATGACTGATGGGATGAGATCACTTTACTGTTGTGTTCTGATAGGCCTTTTCGAGACCAAACACATTTTTGAAAACATGGTCACGTGATACTGAAGTGCATAAGCATGTGCTGAGTAATATGATGCATAACATGTTTTTTAATATATAGTTGATTATGCTCTTTATAATTGGCAGTTTAACGTGGACAAGGCTACTGAAAATTAAATTTATCAGGCTCAGTGCAACCCATTTTTTGTATTTTGTATCCGTTTATCGACTGTATTTTTTGACTATTTCTTTTTCTGCTCTGCACTGCAAAAAAATATATTTTCAAGACTTATCACAACATTTTTTCTTTTGTCAAACCAACTTAAATAATTTGTTTTGTTGAGATAACTTATTATTTTGAGTTTCTGTTGATTAAATTAATCTCCTTCATTGTATTAACTCACTTTTTCCAGTTCAATCAACTTAAAATTAAGGCAACCAGGTTACTTACTTTTTTAAGTTAAACCAACAATATCTTTAACAGTGTAGAATGATAGAACGATAGATAGATAGATAGATAGATAGATAGATAGATAGATAGATAGATAGATAGATAGATAGATAGATAGATAGATAGATAGATAGATAGAACGATAGAACGATAGATAGATAGATAGATAGATAGAACGATAGAACGATAGATAGATAGATAGATAGATAGATAGATAGATAGATAGATAGATAGATAGATAGATAGATAGATAGATAGATAGATAGATAGATAGATAGATAGATAGATAGATAGATAGATAAATAGAACGTTAGCTAGAATGATAGATAGAACGATAGAACAATAGAACGATAGAACGATAGATAGATAGATAGATAGATAGATAGATAGATAGATAGATAGATAGATAGATAGATAGATAGATAGATAGATAGATAGATAGATAGATAGATAGATAGATAGATAGATAGATAGATAGATAAAACGTTAGCTAGAACGTTAGCTAGAATGATAGATAGAACGATAGAACGATAGAACAATAGATAGATAGATAGATAGATAGATAGATAGATAGATAGATAGATAGATAGATAGATAGATAGATAGATAGATAGATAGATAGATAGATAGATAGATAGATAGATAGATAGATAGATAGATAGATAGATAGATAGATAGATAGATAGATAGATAGGATTTCCTTGCAGATGCCCCATATCCCCCCAAAAAACATGCAAACATGTGGACTCTTTTGACTGGCCAGTAAAAAAACCACCAATAACAACAAAAAGAAAACACCAAGCAACAGCATAGCAACAACACGGCAACCACCCATAACACCATCCTTTTTGAAGTTCTGTTACTGCAACTATAAATAAAGAAGTAAAACAGAGGCCTGACTGAAAGAGCAAAAGCTTGTAATACTGATGCAAACAAATACGAGATGTTGTCAAAGCGTTGACACCGCCGATAGTCACGGCTGTATCCGTTCAGTACACAAGCTTTCATAACATGCCGTAAACTTAATTGTGAAGTCTCAAAAAAAAAGCCCTTGTAAGTTTTGGTTTGAAGCTGACTGACATAGCAAAATATTTGCAACTGTTGCCAATGAATGCGACACAGTGTTAATTCGCATGGTAGGGGTTTTCAATGTTTTGTTCCGCAGCTCTGGTGCAAATCGTCGGTTCTGCGCTGAGCCGAGAAGAGCTAATTAAAATGCACTCCCCATGATGAAAGAGTCAAGGCCTGGGGATTCCAAACCTGCTTCTGATTCAAAGCTCAAATTTCATGTGATACGGACAGGCGGTGATTGAAGTCTTGAGAGCTGTAATTTTCAAAGTAGAACAACAACATATGCATACTGTTAACAGCAGATGCTTAATTTGAAAATCTAATGCATATAACCCAATTAGAAGACGAGGAAAAGAACCACAAGTGAAATTAAATCGGATGCCGTGCTGCTTTAAACCTTTCAAGACGAGAATATTTCGCCTGATATTTCCATCAAGAATCTCAACTAAGCGATCGATATTTCTGCACAATAATTAACACCCGTGTTGCAGCTGCCACGTTGAAACGGGGTCCATATTTTTAGTTCCCTTAAATGGGCCTGGTTTTCATAAAGTCCCTCATCGAGGAAGGACGATTGAGGAGATATTTCATGGAGTGTGGGACAGGTAAAACACCACAAACGGAGACGAAAACCCATAACCGCTCCCCTGATAAACTAATAGGCTCCACTTGTCAAGGCTGCAGAACAGAGAACGGTGACCTTTTCCTGAGCATATGCAAACATATTGTTTGTGTGTGTGTGTAAAGATGTGTGTTTTCACAGGATGTTGAATTAGCTGAGGGTGAAGAACAATCGTGTGTTTCCAGTACCACAGGCTACGAACAGAGAAGAGTATCATGGGGGGGTAAAGCTGGAAATCTACATTACTTTCACCAAATCACATGTAACACACAATCACGTAAACGTGCATGATGTACTTTTGTCAAAAACTGTCCCATAAACCCTTTTCAGTTTAATTGTTTACATTAAAGGTGTTATATGTATTTTTTAGTGGCCTCTATCGGTGATGTTTCACATTGCAACCAATTTTTACAAATTTTTCGTGAAGAAAAGTTACATATAGCACCTTTAAATTGCAATAAATTTAATTAAATTTGTTCTTTTGAATATTCTATTCTATAATACTAAAAAAAAATCATGATACACATACGATTTCCGCACAAAAAATGTAAGTAGAACAACTTTTTTCAACATTGATTATAATAAGAAATGATTTCTGCAGGATCATGTGACACTGAAGACTAGGGCTGGGTAATAAATATCGATTTCTCGATATTAATCGATTCTCATTTTTACGAACCGATATCGATTCTTAAATCTCAAGAATCGATTAGTCATCCTGAATGAATGAATGAATGGAACATTGTATCGCGGCTGCGAGCATCCAAAAAAAAAAAAATTGCAATAACCTTTGTCCTTTGTTACTATTGATATGAAACAAAGTCTCAAATTTCAAATTACGGCCATTTTCATTTTACGTCTTAAATATATACACCATACTACATATGCATTATAATCTTAATGTTCTAATATTTAATGCATATTTTAATAAATCTGGCAAGTTTTTTTGACAGCCACCATTTAAATGTTTATATTTCATATAATCTTTTTATTATAAAAATAAATAAAAGTGTAATTTAAGTGTTTGTACAGCTACAAAAAGTTAATCATTACCTTCATATTTGGCTAATGAAGCCTAGGCTACAACTAGACTCCCATAGTTTACAGCATTAGTTAAGAGATTTGATTTCCTTGAGAAAATTTGCCATTTATTGTAACTGATATCCAAAATAATCAACATTGAATCGAATCGGAATCGAAATCGAATTGCAAGCTTGTGAAACGAAATCGAATCGAATTGAGAAATTTGTGTCAATACCCAGCCCTACTGAAGACTGAAGTAATGATGCTGAAAATTCAGCTTTGATCACAGGAATAAATTACATTGTAAAATATATTCACATAGAAAACGGTTCTATTAAATTGCAAAAAATATTTTCACAATATTTTTACTGTATTTTTGATTAAACTGCAAACGTCTCAAATAGATAGACAGTCCTTTTCTATTCCACACAGTGCAAATGCCTCGACAGATACACCAACATTTGGATTCGGCATTATAGAACGCGTAAAGAATGTATGAATGCACAAATTATTAATTGTCTGATTTTGTAACCGTTTTAACGCCATGACCAGAGGAAAAAAAAAATCTAAATTTAAACTTTATACTGTCAGCTTAATGAATTTTTAGTAACCCTTGAGATTTTACAAGTAGTTGCCTGCCTTTAGATCATTATCAGTATATCTGATTATGGATTAGGAACAAAATGCTTATTTTGAAGAAAGGATTGAGGGTTTTTTACTCTTGTTTTAATGTATACGCACTGAATATGCCACTACAAAGGTGTTTACATCCAGAAAGAAATCATAGTAATGACCTGAATTTACCACACAATCGGAGTACGATTGTGCATTGAAACGCAGTCACTATAATAAGGCACACAAAACTGTTCTTGACACTGTAGCAACAAGATTTGCAACCAAAATTGCTGCGGGACAGCATCATTTTTTCATTGTTTATCTTATGAGAAATAATAATGCTAATAATAATCCTTTACCTTCCTGCTGGTGGGGGATAGTATTTCAAAGTAGTCTCGGTGACCCAACATGAGTTGTTGTTTTTTTTTTTTTTTTACCTCAATAAGGATCCATGCTTGCGGTGTTTCCACCACTAGCACTTGACCTATTTCTTCTCATGTAATGTATCATTAAAGCAGCCTTGTGAAATGACTTAATTATTCATGCTTGATTTCAAAGTATGGTGCTTAAGCAACGTGGCTCCACGGGAGGACTGACACACGCGACGGTGTTCGTACAAGCACACATACTGAGCGCCGCGCGGACGGGCCTGTTCACCAACACAACCTCCGCTGTGTTCAGTCTCTACTCGGCATTAAGGTATTAGCCCTGCTTGGAAGATAAATGCCCATGTCACACATTCTTAAACACACACACACACATGGTCTCGGCCTATTCAGCTGACATGCACTAGGCATTATTCAAACAGAACTGGAAAATGTGATCTAGTGTGAAGTGACACACATCTGAAGCACATTTGAGGAAGACTGAGTGATCTTTCTGTTTGAAGGAAGAATATTTTCCATATTATCCTCCTTATTTCCCACAAGTCATATTGCGCAAAAGACAGTGACCTCAGAAAGTATTTGGACACGCTGAATGTCAATGCATTTGATACAAAAGGAATCATGGTAGAGCTTCTCTTCACTTTCCTGAGACACTTTTGAATGGTTGGTCATTTTTTGAGGATGTCTCATGTTAGTTTCACTTAAAGGGATAGTTCACCCAAAACTGAAAATTCGGTCATCATTTACTCTCAAACCTGTATGGATTTTCTTTCTTCTGCTGAACATAAAATAAGATATTTTGAAGAACGTAGCTCACCCAACATGCTATGGATGTCAATGGGGTCCATGTTTGGTTGCCAACATTCTTCAAAATATATTCTTTTGTGTTCACCAGATGAGAGATATTCATACAGGTTTGTAACAACTTTTTGGGTGAACCATCCCTTTAAGTTGAAAAAACAACCACTGGTGTATTTAATCTGTCACACTGGCAGTTGAAATCAACTCCGTAATACGCAATACGTTCCCAGCGGACGTCGTACTACACGGTGAAAAGCGTCGGACGCGGGGAGAACCAAAATGGCGGAGAGATTAGAAAAGCTGATTCTGTCAGTTCTGTATGATCTGTCTGATGAGGGTTATATGAAGGCTGCTGCGTGAGGAAAGTTGCTGAGGACGTTGACATGTCAGGTCGACTAAAAAATGTGATATGGTGGTCAATATGGTGGTCTGCCTACAATTTAATTGCATTAACTGCCCTAATAACGTTGGAAAGTCATGAAAATAAAAAAAAAATGACATGAAGACTTATAGTTATAAAATCATTATTTATTTTAACAAACGTTAATAATTCAGGTTTGTTTATCGGTACCATAGCAACGCCCAACTTCCGCTGGAATTGTCGGATAGGAACCATCCGTAGCTTTTCGCAAGAGTTCAATTTTTCGAACGCATCCAGATGACCAACGGACACGATTTTCTTCGCACCGCGCTCGGTCGGACCCGTTTCGGACCCATTTGCATGCGGTCTGCGAATCTCCATCGGAAATGAACGACTTCCGGTCGTTTCGCAGCCGCATCGGAGCTGATTTCAACTGCCAGTGTGAAGGCGGCGTAAACGTATTCCACAAAGTGTCCAAAACCTTCGTTTTCAACAGTTGCTTCATATTCTGATGCCTAACAAAGTTCATATAGAGGCCAAACGCGATCAAAAACTTTCATGGTTTTGTAATCATTTTGCGTATTGTACTTGGAGTCAATTGTTTTATTTGTGATAGTAAAATCATCATATTTGATGAACACGCAAAAACAAGAGAGAACAAGCTAAATATTAATAACTGTTTTTTTTCTCTTTTGCATAGTAAAATAAAACCTAACTGTAGTTTGCCAAATAATTTAAAATAACTTAAATAAGTTTGCCATGTACATGCAAAGTTACTTATAAGGCCCTATTTTAACAATCTGACGCGGCGTGTCTTGGGCGCTGTTGCTATTTTACCAGCGCAGGTTTAAAAGGGGTTGGTCTGAAGTAGCTTCATTATTCATAGGTGTGGTTGGGGCATAACGTGTAATAAACCAATCAGAGCGTCATCCAACGTACTCTTTAAGAGCGTGATGAACAAGGTGCGCTTGTTCCATGGCGCATTTACCGCTTCAGAATCGGTTCAGAATTGGTTCGAGGAGATCGATGTTCTTGTCAGGGCCGTAAAAGAGAGAGAAGTGACATTGGGGACGGGACAAACCCCTCCAAATTAACTTCGGTTAAACATGCGTATAATAATTTGGGTAGATGTGCAAGTTTTATGCCTATTTTTCGCATCGTAATGAACGCAACAATGATTTCCCTCATGTTTAAATTATTTATTTGCAAAAAGTAAAATGCATCTGTGTAGATGAGATAATCTACAGTGAAAGCGCGTTGTTCACACTCTGTATTATGCGCTTAAAATAGCATCTGAATGTACGCGCAACACGCCACTGACTTTAGACTAGGTTTTTTCTGGTCAGTGGCGCAATAGTTTTCCGGAACTGCAAAATAGCACCAGGGATTGTTTGCGCCGGAAAACGCCTCCTTTTCGCGCTGACCCGCCCAGGGAGTGCAAGTTCATTTCCTAGTTTACCGGCGTGCGTCTGTAGAGGGAAAAAGTCCAATTTGCGCAGGAGCAAAATAGGAATGAAACGTGCGTCAGTGTACAAAGACATTTGCGCCAGGTGCAAAATAGGGCCCATAGTCAGTAAAATGTCAGTTTACATCACAATAAAGTGCTAGCATTAAGCAGACAATCTACTAATACTCTGTGAGACGAGAGTTAGTTAACATGTAGGTGCACCAATACTTATACGTCTAAAGGAGACCATCGAAATAAAGTGCTACCAAACAGGTATCATTGAAATGTTCTAGTACCCACACTACAAAATAACTAGTTCAGACCTGACTTCTCATAAAGACATTATCTTGCAACGTTTTGACAAATCAAATATGATCTGTGCCGAGCAAGACCAAGCGTCGAGTGTCAAATCGTGTGATTGAGAACAGACGACATTCAGACCAGAGTCCTGCTCCTGTCACGGTGACGGGCCACCAAGATCTCCCTGCCACATCTGACTGATGGATGCTTGTTTGCGTATTTATTCAAACGATGACACACACACACATCTGAGTTTGGACCCACGCAGAAAGGTAAGGCCCGAGCCCGACCTGTCACTTCCTCCTCGGTACAGTCGTGGTCCACGGCGACAGCACGTCCAACCCAGGTTTGTCACTGTCTGTCCAGACCTGACCTGTCAGCTTACGTGTGCGGACGCGAATGCTGATGGATGTTTCCAGAACTGCTCCTCTGTGTCCATCAAAGCTGGAATGTGTCACTGCCACTTCAGAGTCCGAGCTCAGAGCTTTTGAAATCTGTTGACAGCTGCAGAGGGTGGTCTGCAGTTCTGCCAAACCGGATCAGACGGGTTCTGATCTGACGGGGAAGCATTCAGAACTCTTGCTGCGCAAAGAGGGACGGTTTGTGTTCAGTCCATTGCATGCCGATTACAGTTTTACGCTTTGTCTGGAAGAAAAACGTTTTAAAGATTCTCTTGTCGGGGGAAACGTGAAAACCGATGAGAACAACCAAACACGGGCTTATTAGAAAAATGTAGAGATTTTTGCAAAAACACACCTATACAGTACATATAATATGTACAAGTGAAGCAGGAGCGCTTTCCTAGGATGTCTTGAGGATGCATTGAGGAAATACTAAGCATGACTGTGGCTTAAAGGCGCAAAATGAACCTTTGGTCTAATAACACATTGGCACCGAGTCGACCGTTCTCTGAGATTTGTTTTCATGATAATCGAATGTAAAGAGTTTTAGCTCTAAAAACTGTTTAGCGTATAATGCTAGTATATGGGGGCATAGAGTAATTAAAAGTAAAATTCGCTACTAACAAGGCTCAAAATAGCCCCACACCAACACAGTAACATAATGAGGGTCCCGAAGCATTGAGAACTTTGTAAGTGTACAGAGTTCAATAAGAAGATATTTTATAAAGACAGTTCACTTCGCTAATACCATCTTTGGAAAACTGTTTCGACCAGTCGAACCACGCACGGCGTGTCAAGATAACCTAACTGTGACTTGTAATCTCAAATGATCTGTTGTTTCCGGAAGAAAGCACTGGGCGTATAAAAGAAGCACTGAACGCAACAGAGAAAATTATAAATAAATAAAAATAATTTAAAAAAAGACCAACTACTTGTAGTTTCACCACTTATACAGCAGATTAACAGATTGACTAAAGTTCTTCTTGTTGAGGAAACATGAAACTGAGATGTTAAACAGCTTGGATCAAATGAGATGTTATGATGACCATAGAAGAGTGAAAATGACACAATATGGTTAATCCTGTTAAACAAGAAGTAAATAAAAAAAAGTGCATCAGCATTTGCAACCATTACTGTAAACAGCATTTGCAACTACAAGCAAGTACAGAGTAATATTACTTAAGTACATTTGTTGTATTAATTAATTTAAAGTTACAGTTAGGGTTTGGTTTAGTTATTTGTAAGTATGCATAAATTACTGTTATTATGCATAAAACTTACTTATGCATAAGTACACATAAATGGAATAAAATAATGCATAAATATTTAATATCTCTATCAAATGGATTGTCCTTCCACAACACAATTACTTTGTACTCAAAAATAATCTGAACTACTTTGTTTTGAAGAACTTTACTTAAGTTATTTTATTAATCCTTTGGTCTAGTCGTTTTGAACGGTTCATTGGTTCAAATTATTCTAAACAAAACAAATGTTTGTCTTTGTGTTTATTGAAATGTAACTTGAATGGCCTCTGAAATGACTTTCCTTTTCAACTGACAGATTGAATCTCTTATTCTTCAACCGCCTGTCATATAGAGACACTTTTCATGATCCAATAAATATTTTTCTCATGGAATATCCTCAGAAATATGTCACAAAAGTGAAGTAAAACATCATTTCATGTTGACTAAGATGCAATCATTTATTGCTTGAAATAACCGGTAACACTTTAGGGTAACACTTTATTTTACAGTGTCCCTGTTACATGTACTTATCATAGTAATAACAGTACGTTTTGCATAATTACATGCAACTAACCCTCAACCAAATCCTAATCCTAGTAACCTTAAAATAAAATAAAAAATAGAATGAAATAATACATAAATATATAATATCTCTATCAAATGGATTGTCTTCCCACAACACAATTACTTTGCACTCAAAAATAATCTGAACTACTTTATTTTGAAGAATTTTATTAAAATTATTTTATTAATCCTTTGGTCAAGTTGTTTTGATCGGTTCATCTTTCGTTTCACCAATTTTGTAAGTTGTGTACGGAAAAGCTTCTGTGCTCCTATTGGTCAACCTCATACATGTGACGGAACCGCCGTGGACGACCGTTAAAAAAACTTAACATGCTAGTCTTTTTGTCGTGATGTCGTGAAGCATCGCAGACGCGACGTAGGTTGTCGCCCACTATGACACACTATACGAGATGATACGATCGAATCTTGCGTCCCGACGCCCGTTGTCGTTTACGAATCCCCACGACACCCAACGTCAAACGGATCGTACCAAAATCAGGCTAAAATCGTGTAATCTGAACCAGGCATAAGGATGTTAACTATGACGATATCAATAACGATAACTATATTAGAGCCCACACCAGTGAACAATTTCGTTCTGCATTCTGCGGTTTTGTCGTCTGTCGCTTTAAATGCTCAAGCTCTTTAAAGCAGGTTGGATTCTGATTGGCTGTCGATGCTTTTATCAGCTGGGAGAAAAATCGTTCCGAATGTGATTCCAACTACTTTTCCTTGTAACGTTTATCATTATAGTTGTGGACTAACTCTTTCAAATTTTTAGAACTGTCTTTATCATTATATTTATTATAGTTAGATGCATCTTTGGTGTGAAAAAGCATTAAGAGTCAAAGAATCCAATTTCATAACTTTTCCAAAGAGGTTTTTCATCTGAAAATCTTAAAGGGATACTCCACTTTTTTTGGAAATAGGCTCATTTTACAACTCCCCCAGAGTTAAATAGTTGAGTTTTACCGTTTTCGAATCCATTCAGCCGATTTTCTGATATTTAGAAGAATATCAGTAACCACACAGTTTCTGGTCTCATTGACTTCCATAGTATATTTTTTTCCTACTATGGAAGACAATGAGACCAGAAACTGTCTGCTTATGGATATTCTTCTAAATAACTAAAAATCGGCTGAATGGATTCGAAAACGGTAAAACCAAACTGTTTAACTCTGGGGGAGTTGTAAAATGAGCCTATTTCCAAAAAAGTGGAATATCCCTTTAAAGCCATATTTACAGTCATGCGTCACCCAACAGTGTTGCTCAATCTGATTTTTATCCATGTTTTACTGGTATTTAATCTTCTAATAGCATAACATCACCATTTTCCCCAGCATATTAATTGCAAAATCCACTGTTTATGTTCGGGTGACACACGTACGTCCACTCGACAGCAGCTGAGAAAAGTCTGAAAGCCATTTCCTTTTAAAGGTGATGGAGTAGATTGCCACCCATATTCAGAGTCTCTTTTCCCTCCTTTTTTAGGAGGACAACTCTGGCTTTTAATAAACATGTAATAAGAAAGAAAACAGCTGGTAGCTGTATCACAGATGGTGCTGTTCTTGGCATCTCAGAGGAGGGGACCACACATGCAGATGGCTCATTATTCCAGCATTTGGTTATGCATATTGCACAAAATCTTATTCCAATGCTTAACAACCAGTATAAGCAATACAGGTGTTACAGTTTTTCCTTCACAACATGCACCTCTCCACATACAACACACTGATGTCTATCACATGTTTAGATGAACTGTTATGGTTTATGTAGTCGGTGTGGGTCTGATGACAGAAATGCTTTTAGACCGCACAGTTTAACTTTAATACTTCCTGCCATTAGTGAATGAACAAAACAACCACCAAATCACTAACAATAGAGCTAAAAATGAAGGTTTTTGTATGTTTTTTGACATGGTGAACTTCCACATGAAATATTTTTGACCATCATATATCTTAAACACTTCCTGCATTGATTTATGCACAACAGCAGGTCTTAGTCATAAGGTGGAGAAGAGCATAATCTACAAAGAAATTACAATGTATACAAACTAAGATGATCACTTAAACCACTTAATAGAGAAACTCGAACAGAAAGACTGGCAAAGCCACATATTTCAGCTGCCGTTGCTTTTTGTTAAAGCCCTGTGATTCGTAATCACATTTCACTGCTGACTGGAAGGGTTTCACTGGATTTCTGAATGCGTCAAACGATGAATCAAATCTATTGAGATAAAAAGTTTACTGTAGTATTATATAAAAAAAACCAAACAAACAAAAAAAAACATATAGAACTTAAAACCGCTCCCCAGTCCAAAAAGATCACGTATTGAAACATTTTATCTATTATTTACAATAAATGTTTAGGTAACACTTTATAATTGTGACGTTGGGGATAGTTAATTAACATTTGTAACATTTATAGTTAATTAACATTTGTAATTAACAATTAAAAAAATAATTAACAACTGTAGTTAATACATTAAAAGACTATATACAAACAGTGAGCTATATATATATATTTGGATGAATATATATATTAATATATTGTTTATAAGAAAAATCAAGTAAAAAAAGAGTTACACACATGTAAACACATGCACACACACACATATATATATATAAGTGTGTGTGTGTAACTCTTTTTAGAACAGGTAAACATTTGTACAAATCAATTTCATGGTCACATAAGGAATGGAATATTAAGTTTCATTTGTACAAATATATTACAAATATTACATATATTTACAAATCAAACTTAATATTCCATTCATTATGTGACCATGAAATTGATTTGTACAAATGTTTACCTGTTCTAAAAGTCACACACACACTCTCTTTTTAGAAAAGGTAAACATTCGTACATATCAAACTTAATATTCCATTCATAATGTGACCATGAAATTGATTTGTTTGCTACATTGACACATTATAAAATGTCATCTAAAGGAAATTACAATCTATATCCTATGGCGGTTATTCAGAATGATAATAACTGAGATACTTAACATTTCACAAGGGCCCGCATTTAATCTCACAATGTTTGATTTTGTAGATACACTGTAAATGGGTTATGGTCAAATATTGTAAAAATTACATTAATGACACACTCAATTCAGTAGCTTGCATACAAGTGGTCTGGGGTTTACAAATGGATATATTATAACAACATGAACGGATTTAGTCATAAAACAGTAAAAAAGCTACCAGATGCTATTGGAAGTCTAAATCTTTTCAAGTCAAACTTGAAATTTTGAATTCCTGGAAAAAATTTAAGAGAGCAAACGGGGTCTGTTTTCGATGTCAAGTCGGCTTTAAGGTTTCAAACATGTATTCATGTTCATCAGTGTCACATTTCACGATGAAGAGAGATGCACGTCTGATGATTAAGTTTGTACTAATCAGCAGGAACGAGAGGAGTCCTGCAAGTCCTGAAAGATCTGCTGGGATTTTCCTTCACTGCGACTCACACTTGACACTGCATGACTGCCGGAGCTGTCCCCTCTCGTTTATAACACGTAACAATGTGACCTTTATTCCGGCAATAACCATAATGCGCTTTAGCACATGCCACTCGCGGCCTGCCGCCGCCGTTCGTGTCATATGTTGGATCTTCCTCTGAATACAGCCGCAGAGACAAACACGAGGAGTGTCTTCACGCGTCAAACCTTCCAGGAAGCTCAGTTCTGAGAGTGCCATTTTCTGTCTCTTAACCTTAAATGACTGCCATCTACAAAACCCACGGCTGTATTCAAGTACCTCGGAGCGACTTGGCTCTTTTTGTAGCAAAACGACGTTTTGGTCAAGATGGTGATAGAGATAATGACGATGGCCTGGTAATGTTAACTAGATTTGAATAGTAAATATCAGTGTTTGTAAGGGTTATTATCATTAACTAAAATTAACAGAAATAATATTATATATACACTCAGGAAAAGGATTATTAGGAACATACTAATACTGTGTTTGAGCCCCTTAATTCAACGTGGCATTGATTCAACAAGGTGCTGAAAGCATTCTTTAGAGATGTTGGCCCATATTGATGGGATAGCATCTTGCAGTTGATGGAGATTTGTGGGATGCACATCCAGGGTTCCACCACATCCCAAAGATGCTCTATTGGGTTGAGATCTGGGGACTGTGGGGGCCATTTTAGTACAGTCAACTCATTGACATGTTCAAGAAACCAATTTGAAATGATTCAAGCTTTGTGACATGGTGCATTATCCTGCTGGAAGTAGCCATCAGAGGATGGGCACATGGTGGCTATAAAGGGATGGACATGGTCAGAAACAATGCTCAGGTAGGCCGTGGCATTTAAACGATGCCCAATTGCCACTAAGGGGCCTAAAGTGTGCCAGAAAAACATCCCCCACACCATTACACCACCACCACCAGCCTGCACAGTGGTAACAAGGCATGATGGATCCATGTTCTCATTCTGTTTACGCCAAATTCTGACTCAACCATCTGAATGTCTCAACAGAAATCGAGACTCTTCAGATCAGGCAACATTTCTCCAGTCTTCAACCATCCAATTTTGGTGAGCTCTTGCAAACTGTAGCCTCTTTTTCCAATTTGTAATGGAGATGAGTGGTATCCGGTGGGGTCTTCTGCTGTTGTAGCCCATCCGCCTCAAGGTTGTGTGTGTTGTGGCTTCACAAATGCTTTGCTGCATACCTCGGTTGTAACGAGTGGTTATTTCAGTCAAAGTTGCTCTTCTATCAGCTTGAATCAGTCGGCCCATTCTCCTCTGACCTCTAGCATCAACAAGGCATTTTCGCCCACAGGGCTGCCGCATACTGGATGTTTTTCCCTTTTCACACCATTCTTTGTAAACCCTAGAAATGGTTGTGTGTGAAAATCCCAGTAACTGAGCAGATTGTGAAATACTCATGCCACCAACAACCATGCCACCCTCAAAATTGCTTAAATCCCCTTTCTTCCCCATTCTGACATTCAGTTTGGAGTTCAGGAGATTGTCTTGACCAGGACCACACCCCTAAATGCATTGAAGCAACTGCCATGTGATTGGTTGATTAGATAATTGCATTAATGAGAAATTGAAAATGTGTTCCTAATAATCCTTTAAGTGAGTGTATATTCATACATATATAAAAATGTGACAGTTAAGAAAAACAGATCTAACCTTCCATTCAGAGTAAGATAAATAAAATACTGTTAAATGTAACATTTTTGTAAGTAAAAAGAATGAATCAACTTATAATGCTTTCATGTGTGGTGTTAAACAGGCCTAAGTCATTAAAAATAAATGATCGGCAGTTATTGCTTTGCAACATTGCGATAAGTTTGGTTTGGTCACAAACATAAAAACAAATATAAACGTCAAAAAAAAAAAAAAATCAAAAACAAATGAGGATTGACAGCAACATGATCATGATGGCGTCTGAGCTAATGTTTAAGAAGATAAAAGCACTGTTGTTATGGCTCTTATTGCACGCTCCGCTCTCTTGGTCCATCATGTCTCAGTCTTGCTCTCTTCTCGTTTCATCTGCCTGTCAGGTCGACTACATCTTTTTGATGGCATCACAGGCAATTAGCAAGATGATGCTGCACAAAACCATCTGGACGGACACATTTCATGTTGCTGGGGGAGACAGTTTTTGGCATGATAAAAATACATCCCAAGGTCAGATTTTAAGGCGTAAAGTATCAGATTCTGAAAGATTCAGAACATGAAGATGACTGTCGCTGTCAGCGCTGGGAACATCACTTTTAAAAGTACCACATTACAATATAGTGATACTAATCGTATCTATTTAATAATTACTACCAATAACTCCAAACCACAACGTATAAAGTATATCCCACATAAATGCAGTACACTCATGTAAAGCAATACTGTATATTTAGGCAAATCTCAACAACTCGTTTGTTTATACGGTCACATAATTTAAAATATATTAAACTATACTATCAAAAGCTCTATATATGTAAAGCTGTATATATAAGAATATCCAACTTTACTAGCATACATACAGCACACTAACATAAAAAGTGATATATATGCACAGCAAATCTCAACTTCTTGATTTTGTCTTCTTTGAATCTTCTAAAAATGCAACTATAAGGAGTTAAGATTTTAAGATACTAAAAAAATAACTGCTTTAGTATATATATATATATATATATATATATATATACACACAATATACAAATAAAATTGACTTGATTTATTTAAAGGTAACGTGTTAAATCACCACTGCTCATTTTCATGAAGTATCTCACAATGGACTGAAAAAAATACTTTCTAGAACTACGATACACATCATGCTCACATGTATAGTAGTACAACAACTCCAACAATGCTTGAACACATTAAACATGAAATAAAAGCAAAAGCGACACATTCGTTTCTTGAAAAAGAAGCAAATTTAGTGTAGACGTAGCAAGTACCATGTTACTCTACTCATTTCTGGAAAAATCTAATCTGATTACGTGATATATCAGTGTTGACATATCTTTTGTTTTGCTATAACTCTGTCTAAAGACAGTTTTTGTCAAATACATTGCTAAAGCCTGGACAGCCAGGACGTCTCAATGTACTATAAGATTAAGTGATATTAAAGACAGACATAATAATATTAAAATCTGTCATAATAATATTGACATTCTGGAGCGATTCCAGGGCTCATTCATTAATGATCGTTGGTTGGAGGGGGTGCTGGAAGGGTCAGAAGCCTTGAAGAGATTACACTTTGGCAGGTTTACTGCTGCTCCAAATATGATAGACCTGACGTGTCATTTTCCCGGCTAGAGCACCCTCAGAAAAGCCATAAATTATCATGGGAGAGCGGGAAATTGATTCTCCCTCCCTGTACCCTGCAAATGTTCCCCATAAATATGCAGTGATGGGACATAGCTCCTTTTATTAACTTGGCCGGAAAAAAAACATAGGGTATTTAACTGATTTTGCATACCAAACAGTGTTTCGGATCCGTTTTACATTAAAAGCATGATTAGATAGGCCCATCAGTTCAGTTTCCTATAGATTTATCCCTATGTTGATCCGTGAGGGTGTGTCTGATAAAGTAAATATAAGTTTATCATTTTGAATTTGCTTCTTGGCTCATACTTCAAAATCGATGCCTTTTTAACACAGCTGGGAACATTTCAGTGTTTAAATATGGCTCCCTTTTAAAGTTGCAGTAAATGTGATTTCAGAGAAACGCTGTTGAAAGTTGATTGGACCGAGCACCACAACACACTTGTAGCCAATCAGCAGTAGGGGCATGTCCACACATGATGTGGAAGGAGAGTGTTGGCCAATCAACAGTAGGGGCGTGTCCACACATGATGGGGAAGGAGAGTGTTGGCCAATCAGCAGTAGAGGCGAGTCCACTCATGATGGGGAAGGAGAGTGTTGGCCAATCAGCAGTAGGGGCGTGTCCACACATGATGGGGAAGGAGAGTGTTGGCCAATCAGCAGTATGGGCGTGTCCACACATGATGGGGAAGGAGAGTGTTGGCCAATCAGCAGTAGAGGCGAGTCCACTCATGATGGGGAAGGAGAGTGTTGACCAATTAACAGTAGGGGCGTGTCCACTCATAATGGGGAAGGAGAGTGTTGGCTAATCAGCAGTAGGGGCGTGTCCACACATGATGGGGAAGGACAGTGTTGGCCAATCAGAACTATGGGCGTGTCCACTCATAATGGGGAAGGAGAGAGTTGGCCAATCAGCAGTAGGGGCGTGTCCACTCATAATGGGGAAGGAGAGAGTTGGCCAATTAACAGTAGGGGCGTGTCCACATGATGGGGAAGGAGAGTGTTGGCCAATCAGCAGTAGGGGCGTGTCCACTCATGATGGGGAAGGAGAGTGTTGGCCAATCAGCAGTAGGGGCGTGTCCACACATGATGGGGAAGGAGAGTGTTGGCCAATCAGCAGTATGGGCGTGTCCACACATGATGGGGAAGGAGAGTGTTGGCCAATCAGCAGTAGAGGCGAGTCCACTCATGATGGGGAAGGAGAGTGTTGGCCAATTAACAGTAGGGGCGCCTCCACATATGATGGGTAAGGAGAGTGTTGGCCAATCAGCAGTATGGGCGTGTCCACTCATAATGGGGAAGGAGAGAGTTGGCTAATCAGCAGTAGGGGCGTGTCCACACATGATGGGGAAGGACAGTGTTGGCCAATCAGAACTATGGGCGTGTCCACTCATAATGGGGAAGGAGAGAGTTGGCCAATCAGCTGAGTGGGCCACTCATAATGGCGGAGGAGAGAGTTGGCCAATCAGCAGTAGGGGCGTGTCCACACATGATGGGGAAGGACAGTGTTGGCCAATCAGAACTATGGGCGTGTCCACTCATAATGGCGGAGGAGAGAGTTGGCCAATCAGCTGAGTGGGCCACTCATAATGGCGGAGGAGAGAGTTGGCCAATCAGCAGTAGGGGCGTGTCCATTCATAATGGGGAAGGATAGAGTCAGCCAATCAGCAGTATGGGGCGTGTCACTCATGATGGGGGAGGAGAGAGTTGGCCAATCAGCAGTAGTGAAAATGCTAAAATTTGAATTAGAAGTCCTATGTCCTGTTTACCATCAAATTCATATTTAGGAAAGGTTTCCAACACGTCACATTACAAAAGGAAATTTAGACAGGATTACTGGCCAAGAACCATGATTTACTTGCTAAGTATACATACAGTATATAGATGACCTCAAAGCCAACTGACATGTATTTAAAGCCACAGCACTCCAATTGCTAGTTCATGGGCTCTATAAATAACACTCAAATCAATTGTGAATAACCACAAACCTGCTCTTTAAGAGATCTAAATACAACCCTTTGGCCTGAAGACAAACGCCTCAGATTTCATTCCAACTAGTCACTTTAGCATGGAAAATCCCACTGTCTGAAATCTGGAGCGTGTTACTCATATCTTCTGTGATCCGAACAGATGTTTTTATTGCACGGATATAAAAAAGAGGAAGTGTAACGAGTCATTGACTAGAACTGATGCAACCGGTCATTGCATTTGAACAGCGGTGTTCCAAAGAACAAAAGGAATGCTAGAGCAAATATGTATCACGCTAAAGCCCCCCAAGAGAATTTCAATCAGAGTTTTGTTTTTCCCACCTGGCTGTTTCCTCAAGCAGCTGAGTTTCATAACTCATTTCTTTGACAATGGATAGACGGCGTACACACACTGCGTTCAAAGACACACATTGTTGCTATTTCTAAGCTAATATTGTCCCAGCCGTGTTTTTCGTGATGGCGGACGATGCTAAATCAGCCGTTTTCAGAACTGTTTGACAGCCGTCTCATAAGCTTCTCAAAACATCTGAAAAGATTCCAGGAAGTTTGATTTTTATCAACAGTGCTGTAAATCAGTTCCATGAGACAAATGTACCTTTGTGCTCCCAACCTAGACCTCGCTCAGAGTATTCCCATTGTTTTAAATTGATTCCACACACACATCACATTTTTTTCCAGTCTAAAATAATGAGGTAATGATTTACTTAATGTTAATCTTTCGCCTTTAGTAGGTACCCTCCCATCAAAACAAACACAAGGGCTCTGTTATCATGGGAAAGGAAATCGACTCTTAATCGACTCTATTATGATAGACTAGGGGTTCTCAACTGTCGGGTCGTGACCCACAAACTGAAAAGTTGGGAGAAAAAACTATGATAAATGCAAATAATAAACGTAATAGGATAGAAAATACGCTTTTAAATAGTAGAACAAAATATTTTCCGTATCCATATCCAATAAAACTCATGGTAACACAATTGGTGAGCATCTTTTACAGCAATATTTGTGATGAGCATATCAGTGAACACCCCAGACCACTCGGTGAGTTTAACGTCTTTGTAAACTAAAGTTTTGCTACCATTGTAGAGGTGTGGGGGGGGGTAACACAGAATCCGAAAATTCTCGGGACAGCAGCATTTGTCTAAAAAACAATCTTAACCACTCTATTCTGTAAAATACTAAACTTGTCCTTTAAAAACTGGTCCAATCATGGAGCTTAAGATGGTTTGTGTGCGGTGAATTATTGAACCGATCGAAATTAAATTTCGTACACTTGTTTCAACCAATGTTTGGGTCAAATATGGACAAACCCAACCATTGGTTTTATCGATTTCATTTAAATATTGAAACCAACAGTTGGGTTTGTCCATATTTGACTCAAAAATGAGTTTTTTTCAGCAGTTCTGGTACCGTGTTGGGTCGTTCTGAGAAAAAAAAACATTTGAGAACCTGTGTGAGAACCCAACTTTGATGCATAATTTGGAGGGGGTGGGGGTGTTTTTCTACCAAATATAAAGTTGCATTTCCTGTCATGTTAAATCCGTCAGCCCAATCTACAGTAATAAAGCGGTGTTTCTGAGAGACGAAATGCAGTTTGGGGTGTCTGCTGAAGAGTTTTGAGGCTGGCTGATTTTGACAGGTTCTCTGTGAGGCACGAGGGCTCTCCTTCCATCACCAGATGCTTAAATAATGGCCGGAGAGGCGAGCTGTTATTTACTACCTTCAGGTCTTCACTAGGGAGGCGCTTCTGGAGGTCTAACAGAAGGAGAAGACTCGGCTCCGAGGGCCAGATTACGCCCTCTTCGTCCCCATCTCCATCATCTGTCACACTCCAACACATGTCACGTGCAATTAAGCGCCCGGGTGGTTAACTCTTTCCCTGCTCGTGTTGTCAGGATATGGGAACCGCGAGGCATTCAGGCGCCGGCTAAGAGAACAGCGGTAGGATTGTCGTCATCTGTTCACAGCCTGACTGTCACATTTTGCATTGAATCTATTTTTGAATACTTTGATTACAAAGAAGGTTATCCACATTTTGAAGCGACTCAAGATATGCTAATGGATTAGCAGATTAATTAACATGATCTCATTAGTATCTGCAGGCAATCGTATGCGACAGAGCATACTTTTTATGCTTTTGGATGCACAACGATAAATGCAAGTGTCAATCAATACATTAGTAACATTTAGAGAGGTAACAATGTTTACAAATCATTCATAAAATATTAAATTAAAAATATATTTGGTAAAAACATAATGAAGGAGATTGTTTAATGCCATGAAATATACACTCTTAGAAGAAATGGTTCTATTTAGAACCAGAAATGGTTCCATCCCCCGCTTCTTATATGGAACTCCAAAATGGTTCTATATAGAACCATTTTTTTTTTGGTAAAAGGTTCTATTGGCCAAGTATGAAACCCCAGGGTTCTATATAGAACCCAGAGGAACCCTTTTTTTAAGAGTGTATAGAACCTTTTAGGGGTTCCAAATACGTAGCTCTGATAGAACCTTTTAAGGTTCTATATTGAACCTTTTCTTCTAACAGTGTACTGTAACAGCGTTATTATATTTAAACAACTTTGACGCTAAATTTTAATTAGTCATTCATTGATATTTTAGCCCTCGCCCAAAGCTACCCGCGTTCATATCTTGAACTTAAAAACGTGTTTTGGCGGAGGTGAAAATTGTCATAATTTAAACAAAGCCATCATATAACTTGAAAACATTAATTAACTAAAATAAAAATCTAACAAACGGGAAAACTGAAACTATTACAAAAATGCCCACATATTAATGTCATTTTTGGAATTTTATAAACCTTTAAAAAAAAAAAAAAAACCTGTCGGCATATCATTTGAAAATACCACTGTAACTATAACACCATAATTTTAAATACCAGGTAGCGCATTAACAAAAAAAAATAAAAAATAAAAATAAAAACGAAATGAAATGAAACTCTAAGTCTATTAAAATCTAAAAACTAAAATAAACAACATTTTTTTTTTAATTCATTTTATCAAATTGTGGTTACGGCCCTGCATTTTATTAATCTCATCATCTGGATTTAATTTATAAAGAAGAAACTTAAAACTTCTGACACATTTAACGATTAATCAGCGATAAATGAGATTGTTTCTGAGAGAGTACTTTACTAAGTATTTGCAAAAAAAAGTGCATTTCTAAAGTTGTATGCAAACGCATTCATATTAGTCTACGCCGCACCAACAGCAGTGTGAACAGACATTATGTACAAATACTTGGAATTAACAGAATCGGATTAAAAATCAAAACAGTTTCCTGTGTTAAGCTTAAACAACAAAAGTATTACTTATACATGCATAATGGAGCATATGGCACGGTTAACCATAAGATTCACTGCAAGGTTCACTGACAGTTTGTGGCCCATATTTCCACATGTCACACCGCGCAGCTGCCAGATACAGTGAGCTTCTCAGCTGCGGATGGTGTGATTGCAGCAGACAGGGCAGGATGTTCCAGTTTCGTGTGAACAATAAGGCCATGAAGGCCAGGTATGGAAATGTTTTTATCATTAACCATCCATCAGTCACGTCCTGACAACAGAATGGGCCTAGGAAAATCAGCTGGAATTCTGCTCAGGCAAGTGGGTACAAGAGGACCACTTCCTGCATTTAAATGTCTCTCATTTCAGGACATTCCTGCTGCCGGTTATTGTACAAAAATGATGTAGATTTCATACAGAGACATCAATTTTCACAACTTTCCATTGTCTATTTTACATTTCTTAAGTAGATTTTTACATTTTCAGAAGGGAATACGAGTGGTGCTTGCCTGTGGAAATATTAGGGTGTTGTGTGTGGTTACCAGGGTGTTGCTAAGGTGCTTTTGATGGTTGATAAAACTCTTTTAGGTTGTTCTGGGTGATTGTTTATCGTTTACCAATTCCAATCTCAAGTCTCTATGACAATCTAGTCTCCACACATGGTGTTAGTCCCTCCTAAAACAATCTTATTTCATTTTTGTGCCCGTTTTATTGTTCAAAAGGCAAAACATTCAAGTCTAAGTAACTAAATAGCAATAAATATGAGCATACTGTTATCAATACTTGCTCTTTATTTTCATTCTACTTGGATGTCAACACAAGCTTGACTGATTCAAGTGCATTCTTCCTCGTACCTGATCTCCAGCAGGACCTGGGCACCCGACTGTCACCGACGTGGTTATCCTTCACCACAGGCTGACGGAGGCATTATTCCGATGGGGATTGTTTGACTAATAAGCATTTTCACTGCACAAGCACAGGATCCAGTCAATGTTGTCCTGAGCTTGTAAAGGACACCTTGTTCGCGGGGAGCCAGTGGACACCATTAAATAAAGTGACTCGTCTGTTAAATGCACTAGAGTTTAACTGGAGAAATCATGCAACTCTTTAAAATGCAATATATTTATATGTATATGCACCATTGAGATTAATTTCCATTCCTTACCAGTTGCATTATATATTATAGATCATGTCAAGGCAATATTCACTATCACTGTTGCTTATACTTTGTTCAAATCCCTAAAGTATCATACTCCAGGGCACCATTTGTGCTAAATACTTGAATCATATGTCAAGTTGGGCAGCATGTTGAGGAGCGTTGTGCCATTACTTTTCTAAGTGGCAACCAAACAGCAACAAGAAACCACCCAGAACACGCTAATCACCCCATGGCAACAGTAGCAACACCCTGGCAACCACACAGAAGCACAAGAAACCACCTAAAATGCCCCATCAATCTCATAGCAAAAAGTACTAGCAACCACTATGAACCACTCAAAACACCCTAGCAACCACATGGCAACACAATCGGACAACCACCCAAATTCTCCTCGCAGTCGCAACCTCAAAAATAGTAACACCCTGGCAGCCACAGAGCAAAACTGGAAACCACCCAACATGGGCAAGCAACCTCATAGCGACAGTAGCAACCAATGTAGAACACCTTAGCAACCACATAGCAACACCCTGGCGACCACACAGCAACTCTAGACCACCAAGAACACCCTATAAACCACTCATAATAACACCCTAGATATCAAATAGTATTACTAGTAGGAACCACTAAAACCACCTAAGCAACCACATGGCAACACCAAGACAACCACCCGAAATGTCCTCGCAGTTGCAACCTCAAAAATAGTAACAACCTGGCAGCCACAGAGCAAAACTGGAAACCACCCAAAATGGTCAAGCAACCAATATAGAACACCTTAGCAACCACATAGTAACACCCTGGCGACCACACAGCTACACTAGACCACCAAGAACACCCTATAAACCACCTAAGCAACCAGCCAGAGGGCCCTAGCAAGCACATAGTAATACTGTTGTTAACCACTTAGAACAACCTAGCAACTACATATCAACACCATGGCAACCACACAGCAACACTAGAAACCACCCAGAACATCTTAACAACCCAACAGCAACACTAGCAACGACATAGCCACACCCTGGCAACCACACAACAACACAAGAAACCACTCAAAATGTCCTAGAAATTATTTAAACAGTAGCAACCATGCAGAACACCATAGAGATCACATATCAACACTCAGAACCACTCAAAACACACTAACAACCACCCAGAATGCCCTGGCAACCACATACAGTAACAACACCCTGACAACCACCCAGAATCCCATAGCAACCACACAGCAACACTAGAAAACACTTAGAACACCCTAGCATCTACATAGCAACACCTGAAACCATCCAGAACACCATAGCAACCGCATAGCAACACTAGACCACCCTAGCAACCACCAAAACACCCTAGTATAGGAGTGAGTTTCATGCAAACAAGCAACACTCGCATTTTCTTAATAAAATGTCAAATTCAGATTATTTTCTTTATAGGAATACATGTCAAAAATTGTAAAAATTTAGAGGGGTTGGACTCACTTTTTTGCATTAATGCCAAAACAAGCCGTCTGTATTTCTCTCCAAACTGCCGTTCATTTCTTGAAAAACTGTATTTTGTCCCAAACTGGCACTATCGGTCATCCGCAGGCATGCTTCTCTGAGTCTCTGACAAATGCCTTTCAGGATTTCAGGAGTCTATAATAGTGGTGTGCAGTAAGGGAGCGTTTCCATTCATGTCACATAAGACAGGGTTTTGTAAGGTGCAAAGCGCATGAGGGACATGGTCATTTGAGAAACATCTGTCACTCCGGCACACAATAAAAGCACGGGGCCCCTGAGAGGACAAGCGGAGAGCCCCATACATCATCCTCCGTGTGACTGCTAAGCTAAGAGACACACATGATGTGGGCCGTTCAATCACATCAGCCTGTAATGCTGTGAAAAACGGTTCTGGTGTCTACATAATTATGTGACAGAGAACTTGAGGAATACTGTGACTAAACATTATTGAAACAATCCGGGAATTGATATTGATTTGCTTAGCGTTGGAAATAAAAGCGTGGCGTTTGACTTCAGGGGCCGTAGCGCGGAGCCACCGCAGGTATACGAGCGCCGCTTCTCCCCTGATGCTGCAGGCAAAGGCGGGCGAGACAACGGCGCATTGCATCTCTCTGGCTTTCTAATTCTCCTCCTCCCGGCTTAATTGAGAATTTGAACAAACAAATTAATCATTGCAGCCCATAAAAATGACAGGATTCATGCAGTTGCATTCTTCATTCGCTCTAATTTGTTGTGTGTTGTTATTGCCCCCCTTCGCCGAGGCCCTTTCTTCAACCCCCACAGCAGGTTTTATTTAATTTTTTTTATTTCTTTCTGCTGAATTTGCGAGTTTAGCCCTTATGAAAATTACAAATAGTTGTCAAGGTTAACGAGTTAATATTCTCATTCAATATTTATTTTATGGGCACAAGAGAGCGTCTCCCTTCGCCGCGTCCCACCGCAGGAGGAAGATGGGTGTGTTAATCAAAATGACAAGGACAGTGTCCTTTTGATAATACCCTGAATCATCGAGAATAAAAAATGAACTTTATTAATCAGCAGGCCCTGATTAATTGTTATGAAGTGCAGCTCGTCCATTTCCCCCGCATTTCCGTAATTTCCACAGAAGCTTAACAATCTCCCCGATGATTTGAAGCTGTTTGGGGTGGAGTGGAACAAAGCAGAGCTGCAATAAATAGTTGGATATGGCTTTTTACTTCTCGTGCGGAACCTGTATTTAGTCAACAGATACAAAATACAATTATATTCGGTCCTGTGCATGTAATTTCATCATTTGAATATGAAAAAAAAGAGGCGGGGCTTTTTAATTGAGGGCACGGGAAGGTCAAGTTCAGATTTAACATCGGAGATGTATGAATTTGGCCTTTATTCGCTCAATAAAAGATCTCGGCGTTTCAGGTAAATGCACTTTTATACCATTACATGGAATGATTTTCAGCCTTAAGGTCCTTAGCAGGGTTATAATACAATTAAAATAATGAGGTAAAAGTGTAGAATGTAGAGGTGAGAACGAATTTCAACAGTGTTCGCAAAGTCGTCTATATTACTATTGCCTATATTTATATATAAAACATCCCTAACCAAAAGTCAATGTCAAGGCTTTTTGCGTTCACTCAAGAAACCTTTGCGTTCCCTCTCAAACCATTTGTGTTCTGCCAACAAACTGCATTCTCTCGTAAAGAGCTTTTACGAGTGAAAGCAAAGTTTCTCATGGGAATGCAAAAGGTTTTGCGAGCGAATGCAATGTTTCTCAGGGGAATGCCAACGTTTTGCGAGCGAACAGAAAGTTTCTCGGGGGAACGCAAATTTTCTCGGGAGCACCAAGTTTTTGCGAGTGAATGTAAAGTTTCACAGGGCAGCGTAAAATTACTCGGGGGAACGTAAAGGTTTTGCAAGTGAACGTAAAGTTTCTCAGGGCAACGCAAAGGTTTTCGAAGAGAACGTAAAGTTTCTTAAGTGAACGCAAACGTTTTGTAAGTGAACAAAGTTTCTCAGGGAGCGCAAAATTTATCGGAGAAACGCAAAGGTTTTGCGAGTGAACTCAATGTAAACGCAATGTTTATCAGGGGAACTAAAAGGGAAAGCAAACGTTTTTTGAAAAGAAAAAAGTTTCTCGAGGGAACGCAAAGATTTTTGAAGTGAACGTAAAGTTTCTCAGGGCAACGCAAAGGTTTTTGAAGAGAAGGTAAAGTTTCTTAAGTGAACGCAAACGTTTTGTAAGTGAACAAAGTTTCTCAGGGAGCGCAAAATTTATCGGAGAAACGCAAAGGTTTTACTAGTGAACGTAAAGTTTACTGGAGGAACGCAAAGGTTTTGCGAGTGAACTCAATGTAAACGCAATGTTTACCAGAGGAACTAAAAGGGAAAGCAAACGTTTTTTGAAAAGAAAAAAGTTTCTCGAGGGAACGCAAAGATTTTTGAAGTGAGCGTAAAGTTTCTCGAGGGCACGCAGTGGTTTTTGAAGAGAACAAAGTTTCTCGAGGCAACGCAAAGGTTTTTGAAGAGAAGGTAAAGTTTCTTGAGTGAACGCAAACGTTTTGTAAGTGAACAAAGTTTCTCAGGGAGCGCAAAATTTATCGGGGAAACGCAAAGGTTTTGCGAGTGATCGTAAAGTTTACTGGAGGAACGCAAAGATTTTGTGAGTGAATGTAAAGATTTTGCAAGTGAATGTAAAGTTTCACAGGGCATCGCAAAATTACTCAGGGGAACGCATGTTTCTAAGGGGAACGCAAAAGTTTTTGAACAAAGGTAAAGCTTCTAGAGGGAAAGCAAAGGTTTTTGAAGAGAACAAAGTTTCTCAGGGAGCGCAAAATTTCTTGTGGGAAACGCAAAGGTTTTGCTAGTGAACGTAAAGTTTACTGGAGGAACGCAAAGGTTTTGCGAGTGAACTCAATGTAAACGCACTGTTTATCTGGGGAACTAAAAGGTTTCGCGAGGGAACTCAATGTGAACGCACTGTTTATCAGGGGAACTAAAAGGTTTCGCGTGAGAAAGCTAAGTTTCTTGTGGGAAAGCAAAAGTTTTTTGGAAAGAAAAAAGTTTCTCGAGGGAATGCAAAGATTTTTTAAGTGAGCGTAAAGTTTCTCGAGGGCACGCAGGGGTTTTTGAAGAGAACAAAGTTTCTCGAGGGAGCGCAAAGGTTTTGCGAGCAAAGACAACGTTTCTAGAGGGAAAGGCAAAGGTTTTGTGAGTGAAAGTAAAGTTTCTCGGGGCAACGCAAAGGTTTTGCGGGTGATCGAAAAGTTTCTTAGGGGAACGTAAAGGTTTTTGAAGAGAACAAAGTTTCTCAGGGAGCGCAAAATTTCTTGTGGGAAACGCAAAGGTTTGAGGAACTAAAGGGTTTTGCAAGTGAACTCAACGCAATGTTTATCAGGGGAACTAAGAGGTTTCGCAAGTGAACTCAATGTAAACGCAATGTTGCGAGCAAAGACAACATTTCTAGAGGGAAAGCAAAGGTTTTGCGAGTGAACGTAAAGTTTCTCGGGGGAACGCAAAGGTTTTGCGGGTGATTGAACAGTTTAGGGGAACGCAAAGGTTTTTGAAGTGGGCGTAAATTGTCTGGAGGGAACGCAAAGGTTTTGCGAGCAAAGACAACATTTTTAGAGGGAACGCAAAGGGAACGTAAAGTTTCTCAGGGGAACGCAAAGATTTTTGAAGCGAGCATAAAGTCTTTTGAAGGAATGCAAAGGTTTTGCGAGCAAACAGTTTCTAGAGGGAACACAAAGGTTTTGCTAGTGAACGTAAAATTTCTCGGGGGAACCAAAGGTTCTGCGGGTGATCAAAAAGTTTATTAGGGGAACGCAAAGGATTTGCAAGTGAACATAAAAGTTTTGAGAGTGAACAAAATTTCTCAGGGAAACGCAATATTTCTAGGAAAGTGAACGTAATGGTGGGAAAAAAGTTAACTAAACCAAGGTCAAGACCCATATTAAATTATATAAAAGGATAAAAGTTTGGACAAAATGTATAAATGCACAATCATAGTAGTTTAATGCACATCTCTATCGTTTTCAGCAGCTCTGTCTGGGCCAGATGGAGTTTTAGCCATAACAATGAGCGAACAAGGGCTCCTGCCGGGTTTGATTTAAGACCAAAGATTCATGTGATCTCTAAGTCTAGTTCAGGCCATCTTAAATGACAGCTGTGTAATATGTAGGGCAATTAATACTGCATATATTGAATGTTAATGATTAATATATAAAACCAAATGAAGTTTGCATAGCGCTGGGGCAAGGTTGAAGTTCTTATCTAATTTACATGAGCGTGTCAGACATGTGCAGCTCATTTGCTCTCTGAAGTTCTGCTCATGAAACAGAATACACAAGCCGCAAAAAGTTTTATGTCTTCCGGGGCTCCTCACCCCTCAATACTTATTGCAATGACAGGACAAAGCTAAAGCAAACAGCGCCCTCATGAAAGCAGACTTCTTATGATTTTCTTTGTCTTTCATGAATATATTTTTTCATAAAGAAATCCGCTGTACTTTAAAATGTGTTCATCTGAAACCTATGAAGTTCTTAAAAAACAACTTTTTGAATGTAAAAGTATTAATGATATCACAACAGCCTTTTCACAGTATAAGTTATATGGTTTTAAATACATAACTGACTAGTGCCACGTGCCGAGTGAAACCTCACTATTATCACTGGGATTTGAACAAACTCCTTAACCCTACCAAACCTCGGCTGTAGGTTGTCCTACGTACAGTAACTCAAATCGAGTGAATTGTTGAGGATAGATGTGTTCATACTTTTCAAAGTAAATGCACTTAAGCTCTATTCGGACGGGACTATGTGGGGTAATGTCATTTGTCTTAAATAAATTTAGATTGTATTATGTTTGAAATAGGCACTTATCTAATACTAAAAGAAGTTTTATGCCTCTAAAAAGACCTTCTTTCTGATCTGGCATGTGGAAAACACTTGAGTTTTGCCACTGACTTGTCCCACTGAGCACAACTGAATGCTTTTTCAAACACCTCCACACTTGAAAAACCACAGAAAACTATTTTTAAACAGGAAATGACGGAATATTTAACGTACATATTTACAGCAGGTCTGTTCGCACAGGATATATATATATATATATATATATTTATCTGAACAAAAACTTTTGTTAGATGTAATTAAATCATGGATAATCGATTTGACAGCAGTAATTATGTTCTTTTCAGTTTATTTTTTGCCATATGGAAATGGGTAAAAAAAAAAAAAAACACTCAGCAGCGCTAGAACACCCTAGCAACCATGCAGCAACTGCGTAGCAACCACCCAAAACATTGTAGCAGCAAGTTTTGCATGGGTAAACGCCACTCCCATTTCCCACTGTAGACAATAATTTTATCCTTTAAAATGCATCTTTAATCACTAAAATTACATTTAAAAAAATTCTTCATGCATTAAAATAGCTTTAATGAAACTACACCCTCGCTTAATGGAGCCATGCATATGCAAAATAGCCCCTGCCTCCACTCACTCACTCACAGCAGCTAAGAAATCAACTCGGCCAACTTACTGTAGTAAACGCTGCACAATGGCACCCCTCTCTACAATGTTGGACAGATGAAAGTAATTAATATGATTAGCCTTTTGCTAGACTACGTTATTAAACAGCTAATAATGTGTTGCTAATGTTACACAAACCATTTTCCGTTCGCCATCACAGTTAGACAGCTGCCTTTAACAATCAGCATCCTCAGAAGTGCACTGAACAACTCAGATCATATACATCATATACATAACATCACCCGCTATAATGCTAAATGTACCCGATGTTTCATATGCACAGAAAAAATAAGCTGGCTATTCTCGAGACTCCCTGTTTCAGAGTGGTCATCGTTAATGATATGCAAAAGCCCACCCGTATGTTGACATGATTAGTTACAAGGTATGGTTTCAAACCACTGTCTTTGGTTCACTGCAGTATTTTAAAGATAAAATACTCAGCAATGGTGTTGACTCATGAATTAGCGCATGGTTTGTCTTAAAGCACCACGTAGACATATAAACAACATTAAAAGCCAGATTTTCATCACAGGGGGTCTTTAGGCAAAATTAAAAATCTAGTTCCATTCAAAACACCGTGAATTTATTTCTCAAAGGCATATAACCCCCAGATCTTTACCTAGGTATATAAACGAGCGAGCGTGTGAATATTTTACAGTGAGCCGTCACTTCCAGTGGTCCTCAGTGGAGTGGGTGGTTCAGCGTGGCACGCCGTTAATTGTGGAGGTGTTTTATCCATCAGTGTGAATTATTCAAGGGGATCGTTAATAGCTATCCCAGATCCAGTAGGCTTCAGGAAGGAAGACAAAGCCCGCAGTAGAGAGCCATCATTACCTTGCCTCAGCCTTCCTCTGTCTCCTGGGCCTCCCGCGTTGCTGCCGAAACCAGGAAACTAACAAACTGCCAACCAGGAAGTCATAAATCCCGACTGAAGGTAAGACAGCTGGCAAGTAAAAACCTGCGTAGGCTTTTAACAGGAAGACGCGGGTTAGTCATGATTAGCCGTGTCTGCCTTGGTCATCATGTTTTTGTCAAGATGTTTATCAGAATTCACGATTGCTTATTGTGACATTTATATGAACTATAGCTATGCTGAGCCACCTATGTAGTCTGCATTCTAAGGTGTGATGGGCACTACTATTTAGCTAAAAGACATTTGTAGACATGACATCAATCCCACAATTCATTGGGAAAAAATGCATTCAAGATGGCATCAATATATTTAGCGATTTATATTGTTTTATTGTTTTCTATTTTGTATTTTCCTTGTATAGTTTTAACTGCTGTTTCTTTTTAAGGTAGACGATATTAACATCTGTCCAGGGACAATGGATGAAAAATAGCCTTTTGGCTAATTCTAGTACATTTGCAGTAATGCTAATTAATGTACACTGTCCCTGTCAAATATATAAATAAAAATTACATAGACAAATAATTAACTACACTGTGAAAATTGGATTGCTTGATTCACTTAAAAAATTATGCATCATTTTATCAAGCCACTTTTAAGTCATTTTCACATGGATTTATAAGCAATATTAATTACCAAAAAGTTTGAGACTCCTCGCCAACGGTTTGCTTAAAATATTGATACGTCAAGTAATAGTTAAATGTTTTAACCCTAAAAGTCAGGGTTTGTACATGTATAAATTTTAAGATAATTTGAATTATTATGCTCATTTCCTTTTTATTACTTTTAATACAATATCTTAAATTAAAATTATCTGATAAAATCGTTTTTTTTTCCCCATTGTATAGGTTTACATAATTAAAATCATTAATAAAAACTTGCTCAAATTAGTTTATTCAAAGACTCCAGAAAATTGGAGTTACTATACGGGAATTATATAACACCTCTGGTGCTTTTTGGCAATTTTTTTACTGAAAAGTTTTACATTTCTTTTTCTTTTTTTACTTCACAGGAATGGTATGAAACTACACTGTAAAAAATATTGTTGGTTTAACTTAAAAAAGTAAGTAACCTGGTTGCCTTAAAATTTTAAGTTGATTGAACTGGAAAAAGTGAGTTAATACAATGAAGGGGATTAATTTAATCATCAGAAACTCAAAATAATAAGTTATCTGCACTAAATAAATTATTTAAGTTGATTTGACAAAAGAAAAAATGTTGTGATAACAAATCTTGAAAATATTTTTTTACAGTGAGGTTTTGGCACTTGCTGTGTGAACACGTACACACAAACATGATTTGGAAATGTTGTATGGTCCTGAAAAAAAAAATAAAAATAAAATATTGTCCATGGTCAAATATTAAAAGCATTGGAAATTAATGGGAAATGAATTTCATCTATTGGAGATGGTTGGTACTGCGCACAAATTTACGAAAAGCTAATTTTTTTAAGATATCAACCACATTTTTAGAACATAGCTTGTTTAGATTTATATCTTTGATTTTCTTTGAATATATTTCAAAAAATATTTCATATTTTTGTGCATTTTTCATATAAATGTTGAATTTTCAAACTTTTTCAAGGGCATTTTTTTACACTTATATTTTTTTACATAACAATTTGGCAAGTGTCGTCTTGACCATATGACCGTTTAAGTTGGAAATTTCATTTAAGTCCACGCTCAAAACGTTTTATAACTACTGCATAAATACAATTTAGTACCATAAAATCCACCAAAAATAAAAAAATTAAAATAAAAACATTACAGAATTAAAATATAGTACAAGAAAAAATAAATAAAAAATAAATAGAAATTTTTGACCAACACACACAAACAGTACCAGAGGGTTAAATTTGTTTTTGCAAATTGATGATTTAAAGACTGTCATTTTCTTGTAAATGTGTACAGTATATAACATCCTGAATTACGGAATACACACAACTTCACCGTGAATAATATGTTACGATGAAAACTAAAAGCCTATCGCATCTCTGTATTATACAGCATGTTAGGTAAAGCTCAAGAGACTGCAAGAGACTCACAGCGTAACACAAACATTCAAATCTGACGCGATAAACAGAAGTGCTTTATAATGGTTTTACTGTACTCACTGTGTCCTCCCACGACTAAAACCTTTCAGCAGAATACAAGATTCACCGCAGCCTGCCAAAAATCCTGCTCTTGATGTTATCATTTCACTGATATAAAGTTTTCAGACTTGGACATCATCAGCCAAGCATTTTCAGAGGAGGCTTCAAAATTGAAAAGATCAATCCTCAAGAATGAGGATCATTCAGAGGTAAGAGACCCTGAATATTTTGCTATTGCAAGGCCTTTATGTAACTTGTAATAATTGCAGTGTATATCCAATGACATGGCAGTTGCTTCAATACATTTAGGGGTGTGGTCACACAAATGCTTTGCTGCATAGCTTGAATCAGTCGGCCCATTCTCCTCTGACCTCTAGCATCAACAAGGCATTTTCGCCCCCAGGACTGCCGCATACTTGACGTTTTCCCCTTTTCACACCATTCTTTGTAAACCCTAGAAATGGTTGTCCGTGAAAATCCCAGTAACTGAGCAGATTGTGAAACTCAGACTGGCCCGTCTGGCTCCAACAACCATGCCATGCTCAAAATTGCTTAAATCACCTTTCTTCCCCATTCTGACATTCAGTTTGGAGTTCAGGAGATTGTCTTGACCAGGACCACACCCCTAAATGCATTGAAGCAACTCCCATGTGATTGGTTGATTAGATAATTGCATTAATGAGAAATTAAACAGGAGTTCCTAATAATCCTTTAGGTGAGTGTATATGTATGTGTGTATATATATATATATATATATATATATAAGTGTTGTCAAACGTTTAAAATATTTAATCGCGATTAATCGCATTGTCAGAGTTGACTCGCGATTAACCACATTTTAATCTGTTCTAACGTCTCTTGATATTAACACCGTTAATAATGCGTTAACTAACAGCCCTAATATATATATTAGTGCTGTCAAATGATTAAAATATTTAATCACGATTAATCGCATTAATGCCATAGTTAACTCACGATTAATCACACATTTTTATCTATTCTAAATGTCTGTTGATTTCTTTTTGTTACATTATTTTTTCTCATATTAATGCTCATCAACATGGAGAAGTGGAAAAGTGGAAAAATTATTATTGAAAATAACATTGGAATAGTGTTCAATTTCACACTAACATATATAAATAATCTCTCACACAGTGCAACACTGTCTATCAATAAAAGGGTGAAAGAAATACTGACGAGGTCCTAATATTGGCGAGGGGGCGGAGAATTCGCATCATCTGTGTGTGTGTTTGCTTGGCCATCACTGGACGTGCTGAGATGATGATAGCTCAGTTCACAACGACAAAACACAGATCAATTGGTCTTGTCAATGGGACAATATGGCAACTTTTTAAAAGTAAACTTTCCATTCAGAATCTTAGGGCATCCATTTCGGCGTCTCTCGTTCGTCATCAAGGTCAAAACGTTAATATTTGGCCGGCTCGCAAGCCGAAACGAGGGGGTGCGGCACAAAACGTCCTCGCGCTGCGCTCTGAAACCCATTCATTTCAATGGCTTGCGCCGTGCGAGCACGTTTTGTTGCTTCTTTGACCAAAGCACAAGTGGATCTAGACCGGAAACAAAACAACAGGCACGCCGCAAACACACGTTTCGGCTTGCGAGCCGGCTTTGAGTGGATGACGAGGGCGAGACGCCGAAATGGATATGGACGCATATCGTCCTGTTGCAAAATCATGTGAAAAAACTAAGTTTGCTAAGACAAAAAGACCGTTAATCGCACGATAAAAAAATTAACGCCGTTAAAAGGGGTTTGCGTTAACGCCGTTAATAACGCGTTAACTGACAGCCCTAATATACAGTATATATCATCTCAAAATCTATCATCTAAATGATCCTATTAATCAAAATTATATTTGATATAGCCCGCTAAATTCCAACAGCCAGTTCTGCCTAATCCGTACCCTTCATTTTACCAGCACAAAGGTCCATCACACATCCACAAACCTCTATGATCAATCAAAGCATGCATAGACCACACTCGCTAAAATGGGTCAAGAATTTCTCCCAGGATTTCCTTAACATATGCTCTGTGCTACAGTTTCATATCCATCTCAAGCACGAGAAGTGCTTTCAAAGAGTGATCTATGAGACGAGGGAACAAAAGCTCGTCGACAATGACAAGCCCCAAGTGCACGAACCAGTCCCCCTCTTTTCAAGTAATTCCAGCCATGGCTATTCAGGGTTCGCCCTGTGGCAAGAGAGCACTCCAGTCTCCAGAAATAGCCATAGCTCATCTTTCACAAGGACTCAGGTTGTCTTATCAGGATTCGGAGGGGGTGGAGGTGGGGGGTGTTGCTCATTTGAATTTCTGTCCCTTTGATGAGCTGAGCGATTATGACGTGGAGTTAATATTGAAGTTTTGAGAACGCCGAGTGTCGTACCCCTCCGGGGCCCTCGGCATGCATACGGAACACGAAACGTGTCACCCAACATCTTATCACGCAAGTCGGCCTGTCAGGAATGGCCGACATTTGCACTTTAGCATTTCCCGCCGTCTCAGACAAAGAGAGATTATGAACTTTGGTGCAACTTTCGCAGATGCTTTCTCATAAACGCAGCCGCTAATGATTGTAAATGCGCGGCGCGGGTGTTGTTAATAAACAAGCAGCAGTGGCAAATGGCCGTCCCTTCTCCCGCTGAAAAGAGACGGCACTGATTTAGCAGTTGCTGTCGGTGACCACCTTAACAGATTGCAGGGGGGATTTTGAGAGGGTCTAGGTGCTCTTGGCAGCATCCTCGCCTTAATGTTACCCACAAATCACCGCGGCTTCTTGTGCACGCCTGTCCTGGACAACCTGGCGACGATAAATCTGAGCAAATTAACCATGACCTCAAATCCTGCATAATGAAATCCCAGTTTCAGAGGCATTTGAATGCATTATCTCAGCATCTTTGGATTTCCAATTACTGATCATTTGCCTATTTATTTCCCAAATCTATTTAACAGATCTGTCAACATTCTTTGTCTTGTAATACATAAAAACACTTATAGAGTAGTAACACAACTACTAGTCTCAGCTTAACATTTTCACTGACCATATGATGCATGTTGCACAAAAACTGGAAAGCACTTTCTGGCAAATTATTTAAAAATACTCTTTGCTCACAATTTTATTCCCACAGGTCACAATTGTAACTGCATCTTTTTTCTTATTTTTTTTTTTTACTTTGGCCAAGAAATTCAACTTTTAAATGACATAATCGAGTCTTTTAGGGATGGGCATCCAAAATAAAAGTTTGTGTTTACATAATATATGTGTGTGTGCACTGTGTATAATTATTTTGCATATATAAATACCCACACATGCATGTATATATTTAAGAAATATGTGCATGTATATATTTTATATATATTTATTCACAATTAATATTATATATAAATATTTGATATATTAATAACACATTTTTCTTAGTATATACTGTACATGCATGTGTGGGTATTTATATATACAAATTAATTATACACACTACACACACATCTATTATGTAAACACAAACTTTTACTTTGGATGCGATTAATCGTTGCCCATCCCTAGTTTTGTTTAAAATCTATTTATTGTTATGTGACTAGTGTGAAAGGTCACATGACCAGATCAGTTTGCACATCTAGACTCAGACACTACAAATGAAACATCTTAATTTAGAGATAGATCCATCATATTCTTTAAAGGGTCTACTACTGATATATTTTGAGAATTATACTCCTGCATATACATTTTGCTCATAAAGCGCCCGCTCCCTCAGATCACTTGGACGTGGTTGTGGTTACAAGAGGTAAAACCGATATAAATACTGTTCGTTTTCTCACACAAACCGCTCGTTTCGTGTCTTAGGCCATCAGTGTGTACTTACATTTACGAGTCATTAAATCATGTATAATTTGGACTTCTCTGTGTCTGATATTTACACAACTAACACATCAAATGTGCCGCCTTTTCAAACGGCAACATATTTTCCTCTGTCGCAAACATCAACTGATAGGCTTAAATGGTTCCTGGCTTGACTGTTAAAAGCAGACGATTGGCTGTCCAGCGGGAGGGGCGGGGCATGTGCATACCACCGCCATCTTTGGTGTTACGGGTTTTCCCTATATAGTTGTATTAAGGATAGAGGAAGTAGTATGTCTCCATATAAATAGTCTCTGGTACGGTATATACATACACTGTCAAATAAATTGTTGGTTTAACTTAAAAAATGAAATAACCTGGTTGCCTTAAAAATTTGAAGTTGATTGAACTGGAAAAAGTGAGTTAATACAATTAAGGAGATTGATTGATTGATTTAAGAAGAAAAAATGTTGTGATAAATCTTGAAAATATGTTTTTTTTTACAGTGGATACCAAAAATGTCAATGTTTTTTAGCCAATATTTAGCTTGAATAGTGTCAAAGTAGCTTGGCTGTAAATAAACTACTTTATGAGTAAACTGACACTACGTTACAATCACAAGCTCAGACCTGCCAACCTTGAAAAACTTTTTTGAGTAGCAATTTACTGATTTATTGTCGACGGCGGCACTGACGCGGAAAAAATGTCCCATTACCACGGTCTTTGATGTCATTTTGGCTGGTTGGGCATAATATATATAGAGTAATATATTGGCATATATCTTTTGAGAATGCAAGAGACACACACAAACATGTCTTTGAATACGCATACGCATGTATGTCTATCTTCATAATTCTAGTTGACTCCTAAAGATTTTTTTTTAATTCGACCCAAATCAGAAAATTTCACTTGCACTGCAAGTTACAATGAAAGTCCAAAGTTTCAATACTGCTCAAAACCATTTTTATTCATGATTAATATTGCATTATAGAGTATATGTGTGATGGTCAACTATTCTAAAATTAAGAAACCCCTAAAAAACAGTAAAAAAAAAAAAAAAAAACAGGAACGTGTGTAATTTATCAATATCCAAATATGATACTAAATATAAAAAAAGGGCTTTTGACGTGCTGTCTTAGCATTTGAACATTGCACATTTTAAACAGAACATGCATTACTGAATAGACGTTAGCCACTACAAACATATTTATAGAAAATAGTTGACAATGAATAGACAGGAGTCCAATAATAGCAAAACAAATCACTTATTCTAATAAGAATATCAACTAAGACGAATCCGACATATAGGAGGGTCTGTAAACAGTAAACGTCCGTCATTTAACAAATTCTAAAAAAAGGTGGATAATACAAATTTAAACTTAGCCCGTCAATTTTAATTTTACAGTTATCTTCGCTCTGCGCGCGCGTCAGTGTTTGTGAGAGAGAGCTCGCGCTGCACTGATACAACTGTACTTTTTAATCCGCAAGTAACGAACGTGCTAATTTTCATACAAAATACATTAGGTAGGCCTACTTTAGTAATTAACACATAATATAAAACATGCAGGCTACGTTTCTCAATCATGAGAATGAGTAAATAAACGCCTGTTTCTCCAGACTCGCGCTTATCAGTCATCCGGAAATCACAGAACTTCCATAATCACTTAACCATAACGATTCATTTTATTAAGATTTATTGCTCAGCATTACTTAAGCATTTTATAATTTGCATGGCTGAACGTTGTTTTCCTCTTATCTGAGTTACCATGAATGCCGGAGTATTTTGATTGAGATATATAGTCCATGCGATCACTCCCGTGTGATAATCGAATCCAGATCAACCCAATACAATATTTCAACTTTCCACATCCACCCCAGCCCGTTTACCTTCAGGAGTCAGAAGTAACTTTACCGTGACTGTAGTAGCCTACTGTCGTGTCCTCGCTAAAATCAAGTCAATCGAGGGCCGAGTGGAAGCGGGATCGAGCGGGATTCTTTTATTGCCTTACGCATCTGTCAATCATACCCGCTTGCTATTTTGAGAAATGAAACCAGCGCTATGATTGGTCAAACTCTTATTCATTTACTGTTGCTTGATTTGAGGACTGCGCGTGAAAAGAAGCGGGTCAGCAAGTTTTTGCGTAGTTTAGAGTGACAGATCGTATCAGCGTACTTTGAGTTCAAAATGCGTAACCAATACGCAAAATGCGTACAGGTTGGCAGGTCTGCAAGCTGTTTTGTTTTTTTTGCTAAGTAAAAAGATTTCTGTTGACCTATAAACCAAAATCACCTTATCCCGACCCATGTTCAATGTGGGATCTGATTTTGACTGCTGATGGAGATCAGCTCTCCGTCAGAATTTTAATGGACTTGTTTTGTTTCATTTGAAAGATTTTTTTTCCCCTTCCAGGGCCGCCCATGAGACCGCAACAAGAGAATTCAATGACCCATAATAGATGCCATTTGCGTGGCCTCCTGTCTAATTGTTCTCCAATGGATATGATAAAATTAGCAGCCCGCACTGATTGCCTGCTTGCCATTTTCAAATGAATAGGAAGATCATTTTGCGTGGCAAAGCCTGTACATCATATATGCCATCCGAGTCAGACTTCTATCTCGTTTAAAAATAAAACGCACCTGAAAAGCTCTGATTTTCCATCACGAGAAGGCGGCATTTTTATAAATTGCCGATAAAAGCGCGGCAGTCGTCTCTTTCTGACATATTTGTTCTTTAACAACAAATCACAGGCTCCTGAAGCCTGGCACCTGAATATGGAACAATGGGGAGATGAGGTTGAGATTGTCTTCATTAGACGCATTAATATTCATGGAAAGAAGAAAATCTGACACCAGAGAGGACTTGGTAACCTTTTCTCATATTAGATTTTTTTTCCCCCTTCCTATTTCTTAACACAATTAAAGTCCGGCAATGACTTAATTAATGCCGCTTTCTGTCAGGCGCTTTAAAGAACTGTCAATTTGGCCCTGGTCCGCCTGTCAGGGAGACAGAAAGACAGTCATCCGACTCTGCCGTGAGACAGCCGGAATCACAGTGCTGGAGAAAGTCAAATTCCCAGACACCTTGCCAAATTGATTCTTTTAAGGGTTTTTCTCACAGATTATCCTTTTTATCCTCTCTCTCTCCTCTGTCAGCGATTTGTAGGATGAATCTAAATCCTGTGTAGATTTTCTGATGTTTTTCTTTGCGCCTATATAAATGTCTGTCTCTGGCTGCTATTCGCTTCCTTTGTTTTCCTTGGAATATGTGCGAAGGGTCATCTTTCCCAACACTCAGCTGCCAAAGTCTTATTTTGGCACATCTCCTACATCTTATTTTGATCTGTCTAAAAAAAAAACACACTACAATAAAATCAAGTCACGTATCTTTACCACGGATTGTGCTAGTGTGTAGCTGACGAATAACAAAGTTAAAAAAAAAAAAAAAAAAAACACAGAACAAATAAAGAAAATTATGTTCAAATTTAAACTTTAATGATTGGTTTTGCACTTAAATGTTATGATTTTTAAAAAAATATTTATATATATATTTAATAATTGAATGATATTTTATATATATATATATATATATATATATATATATAAAATATGATATTATATATATATATATATATATATATATATATATATATATATATATATATAAAATCTAAAAACATATTTGGTGAAAATTTTATTTAATAATTATGAATACACACACACACACACATATATATATATATATATATATATATATAAGAAATGAAAGAAATATATAATATAATATAAATAAATAATATAATAAATATAATAATAATATAATATAAATATAATAATATAAAATAAGGAATGACCAAAAATGTTTTATATATATAAAAAACTAATAAAAAAAAACGTAATAAAAAAATTATGTTAAAATTTAAACGATTGGTTTTGCACTTAAATGTTATATATATATATATATATATATAAAATCTAAAAACATATTTGGTGAAAATTCTTATTTAATAATTATGAATAAATATATATATATATATATATATATATATATAAATATAAATATACTAATAAAAAAAGTAAAAAACAGAACAAACAAAGAAAATTATGGTAAAATTTAAACGATTGGTTTTGCACTTACATGTTATCATTTATATATATATATATATATATATATATGACCAACATATTTGGTAATCTTTTATTTAAAAATTCTGAATATATATCATCATTAAAATTACTGTAAAAACCCTGAAAATTATCAATGTTTTTGTTTTTACCATTATATACTTTTACATAAAACAATAATTTTACTTTTACATTAAAAAAGCTCATATTAACCAACATAGAAATTACACTATTAAAATTGACACGTTTAGAATAATCGTTTAATGAAGTAAAATATAGAAATGCTGTTTATTTTTCTTATTTTGTAAGATAAGAAATTAGAAAGACAAATCGATTCTTTCATTAGCTTTCATTATCTTTCAATGCATATAATACACATTATTTGAAGGCAATGAAAAAAATCGAATCCAATCAAATCTAATTATATATTGTTATACGAGGATACATCAATATTTTAAGATCGATCCACCCATCCCAAATGTCAGCTGTTCTACTGCATCTATCTTCATTAAAAGAAATGACATTGTGCTATTCGTTCTCCTTCTTTCCTTTCATGTACACCTCAATCATTACTCTTGAAAATGTCTTTGAACGACAGACGGCGTGATTAAAATAAAGTTAAAGCGTTTAAACTCCAAACGACAGGCGAGATTCTGAGCGTCTCTGTAGACAGTGAGAATAAAAACATCACAGACTCGCGGACCCGTTTTCTTGAGAGTTGCCCTGTCGTGACGTGGGAGCTGCAAGCTGTCCAAACAAGATGACAGCTGAAATGGCTTCTGCTAATGACTGATTTTTCTCTAGCATGCGTTTTGATCAAAAATAACTTGGGCTCGTCAAGTGGCACCGGCCAGAATTGTTGTAATGGCTGCAGAGACGTCGAGAGCTACTCGAGAACAAGATGTTATGGCAGTGTAGCAACAAACTTTTGATGATTTCCAGACAATGCTTTTTGAGACATGCTAGGTATTTATGCGACAATGAGACCATAGGTTCTAGTTAGTGGAGCTTGCTAAGGCAGCATCACTAGTACTATTGCTCACACTTAAGGTTTGAGATCTGAACAAACCACTAACCCAAAGTATCAAACTTAGGCACAATTTGAGACATGGCTAGCAACCAGATCACCCTAGCAACAACACAGGTAAACACTAAAACTACATGTTCACCACAAATTCTCATTACGATAACTAACTTTACCAGAGTGTTCATCTACTCCCTACACTGAAAAAAAATATGCTTTATCTAATCAATAAAATTGTGGCAACATATTACAAGCAATATTATTAAATAAATTGTACAAAATAGAATTAATTAGAATATTAATTTGATTAACTATTACTCAATTCTAATTTGTTCAATTTAATAAATAATATTGCTTGTAATCTGTTGCCACAATTTTATTGATTAGATAAAGCATATTCAATTTTACAGTGTAATATTCTTTCATCTATTTCCTATTATTCTATTCTTATCATCATTGTGTGTGTGTGTGTGTGTGTCTATCTATGTACCTATTAACTATATTTTAGGTACAAATTCATACCCAGAAGTGACCAAAACCTCACAAAATCTCCCTTTAGGGACATCCGCATTTGTAAATATGGTATAAAAGTAATTAAAGGTGTTTTTAAAATGTAAAAATGCAGAAAGTTTTGTGTGATGGGTAGGTTTAGTGGTAAGGTTAGTGTAAGGAGATCGAATATACAGTTTGTACAATATAAAAATCATTACTTCAATGGAATGTCCCTATTTAGACAGCAACGCAAACATGTGTGTTATATATATATATATAAATATATATATATATATATATATATATATATATATATATATATATATATATGAAGAATTCAGATGCAAAAGCCTCTAAATGCCATTTGAAATTTTCTTCTAGAATGAACATTTTTATCAAGCTTGTATATTTAAATTCAGTAATTTCACTTAAATTGCAATGAAGATTACCTATTAATTGTCATTCAAGTGAAATTACTGAACTTAAATATATAAACTTGATAAAAATGATCATTATAGAAGAAAATTTCAAATGGCACTTAGAGGCTTTTGCATCTGAACTCATCATATATATATATATATATATATATATATATATATGACATTTGCTTTGCTATCTAAATATACATATATATATATATATGTATATTTATATGTATATATACATGTAAATATACATAATATTTATATGTATATATACATATATATTTATATGTAAATATATATATATTTATATATAAATTTATATATATATTTATATGTAAATATACATAATATATGTATATTTAGATAGCAAAGCCAATGTGTGTCTATATATAATACATAGATACATGAGAAAAAAATCATTCATTATGCTATTTTAATAGATATCTGCTGAATTCCTTGAAAATACCAATGCCAAAATTGATCTAAATCAAAGCTCAATGCATGTATCTTTTCTTTGATTTTTGATTTTCTCCAGACCATGATATTGACAGGTTTTCACTCAACCATCAACACCTGTTTCAGTTAAACTCGATAAAAAACATCAGATGGCATTTACGAAATAAAATCACAGCGTTTTTCTATTGTGGCGTATCGTCTGCAGCACAATGGCAGAGCTAGGGATTGAATTTGAGTGCTCCGTCACATCTATCATATTATGTGTGAAGTCAGTGAATTAAACCATCCCCTGTGTATTAATGAGCTAGTATCCCCCAGTACGCAGAACAAGGTGTAATGTTCCTGTCATCCAGCCGGCATGGAGGAACAAGATTGAAACAACCAAAGCGCTGCTCTCGCCACTGAATACAAAACAATGGAGGCCTCTCACAGTAATCACGTCCTCGTATGAAAAGAGCCGACTAATTGGAATTATACTAGTACAGAGAGTGAGCTCATTAAAACCTGGAGCACCACCTCATGATAAACAGTCACTTTAAGGGGCCGGCACTAATGTGATGAGGCAAAGGATCTATTTCTCACTTCTCAATGAACACATCTTCCACCTAAGCTCTCTCATTGGTGCGTTCGGGAGCGCAGGCCTCTTAATTGCCGTCGGAAATTACAATGAGCTTATTGCGATGTGTACATCAGCGGGGGGAATTGGAAATGTTTCTTTGAGGGGGCAACCCTTTTCAACTCTCTCTGACCCTTAAAGGTAAAGTAACATCTGACTAATATATATTCAAAACAGTCTTTTTTTTCCCCGTAGAGCATAATAGGAGATATTGTGCAAAATGTCAGAGATGCTGCTTTCCATGAAAGACACCACCGGGTACCACTCATCTCCACGACAAATAAGAGGCTACAATTTCCAAGAGCTCACCAAAATTGGACAGTTGAAGACTGGAAAAATGTTGCCTGGTCTGATTTCTGTTCGTAAACAGAATGAGAACATGGATCCATCATGCCTTGTTACCACTGTGCAGGCTGGTGGTGGTGGTGTAATGGTGTGGGGGATGTTTTCTTGGCACACTTTAGGCCCCTCAGTGCCAATTGGGCATCGTTTAAATGCCACGGCCTACCTGAGCATTGTTTCTAACCATGTCCATCCCTTTATGGCCACATGTACCCATCCTCTGATGGCTACTTCCAGCAGGATAATGTCGAGACGCAAATAAAATAAACTAAATAAACAAAGCATTATAGGGCCATTTCATTATGGTGAAATTAAATTTTACAGGCCAGAGACGTATAAACACAATTTCTTGCGAAAACCATCCCGACGGGTTTTAAATTATAAACGCTCATAGCATAGTGACTCTGATAAGACAAAAACATGTTTTGGAAGAAGGATTGATGATGTATTTGATGATTAATTTTGAACAGAAAATGAGTGTTTTTTTAACACTGATACACAGTGTTGTAGTACTCGAGACTCGGACTCGTCTTGAGACTCATATTTAATGGTCTTGGTCTTGTCATGGACTCGTGTGCATTTGGACTCAGAATTGACTCGTACTCGAACATTTTTTTTTTAGGACTCGGACTTATTCCCGAGTCCACTCGAGTCCAATTCAAAATATTTTTCATGATTATTAATGTATGTTAATAAAATCTATTTTTTAAATTGATTGACACGCCCAGTGATTGGTGAATTTCTAGTGCGCAACTGCGCATGACAAATTGTAATAAAATTACTTTTAACACCACTTACTATGTACACTCTAAGAAATAAATCCGTAAAATAACAGAAAAAAGAAAAAATACTGGCAGCTCATTACCCGGACTTTGTCCCATTAAAAAACGGACATTTTCTGTTAACACAATGCAAAAAAATTTCAAAATACGGGTAAATGACCTGTAAAAGACAAAAACGGAAAAATCCTTTAAAATTTATATGGTACATTGTACCGTAGTTTTACGGATTTTTTTTTACAGTGTAGCCTTTTCACCCTAAACTGATCATATTTTTTTAAGTAAATTCAGTAAAAAAAAGGATTTCTCTAAGTAAATAAAAGTAAATTAGGTAATAAACCCTCACTGATCTCGGACTCGACTCGGACTCAACTCTCTATGGACTCTGTCTTGACTCGGACTCGACTCGAGGTGGTCTCGACTACAACACTGTTGATACATTTTAAAGGTTTTTCTTTTATCAAAATGTAATGGCGGTGTTTAAGTCATGGATTAGGACCATAATAGGAGATATTATGCAAAATGTCAGAGCTGTTGATTGAGCAGAGTGATTTCTTCTGCCAAGCTTGGGGAAAAAAAACAACAACACCGTGAAATAAACCACTGGCTTGATGCAAATGCAATCTAATGATTCATTTTCAGTCGGTTTTGCAACCAAAAAAAATTGTGGGGGGGGGGGGGGGGGGGATTGGGGGCAGCTTACAAATCCGATTTTTACTTTCAAATGAAGTTTGGAACATGAATTTTTGGACACTAGACACTGAACCAAACCATTTTACCAACCATTTTACCAAATGAACCAACCATTTTACCAAACTTTTTTGAGTATCTTGAGGAATTGACCTCCAAATCCTGAATAGACATTGATGCGCCAGTGTAAACAAGTCCTATGACCTCCTTTCTGAGCGCAAAACACACAAAACTAAAATCGTTTCCTTAGGTTGGAGCGAATTGTGGCTTGCACTGATAAATCCCATTTAAACCGTGGTCATTAAACAGCAGCGGCGGCGACGGTAAAGAAGTCACATTGTGTTCGTCTCTTACGCAATGATTCCATCATGATTACTGTAGTCGCTAATGAGCCCCTGTGTACAATATGAAGATTGACATCGGCTGGAGAGCTGAGTGAAATTCATATTTCCTAAGAGTGGCTGAAATGATTCCTTCCCCTAACAACATCTATTTAGAGCACAGGTAGTTAAGGCAGAGCTCCCGTATAATGGGCTATTTCATTGTTACATTATTTTAAATATGTCAAACCATGAGGCCATTTGAAAGGTACGTCAATTACAGTGCTGCATTGGACATCTCATGTGTCAAAACAATGTGACGAGGCCCGCCATCTTGTCCCTGGCTGCTTACAGTTGCCTTGCACCATTATAAGCAGGCCATGATGACACCCGGACAGTGGAGTGACAGTTCGGAGAGCAATTGACTCATTCCGCTCATTGTTAAATTGATCTGGCCTAAAAATAACCCTTCATCCCCTCTCCTTTCCATCACACTTCATTACACCGCACAGGGACAGAATCCTCTGCTATTTTGCCTGTATTCAAATCTCTTTTATACCGTCTCGTGTTTAAAGACTGCCCATAAATCCCATATCAGATCTTAATGACCGTAGCCGGCCGGCCGGTAATATGTCATTGTTCACAGACGATCACTCGGGAGAGAATAGACCTTGCCAGTCTTAGTAATTGCACACACCGAGAGATTTATATGACCATTATGCTCTCCCTTGAGAAATAATTCAAACACTGAATAAAGTGCAAAATCTGCCAGTTACACGTCCCCAAACTTCTACCGGGCCTCACCTAATTCCCGTTTGCTCTAACTAACGGGACACCGGTGCTCCATCTGAACCCCTCCGCACGTTTCGGAGACGGAAAAGCTGGCCAGAACAAAGCTGGTCTTCAACCAGGAACCGCTAGCTTCAAAACAATTGCATTTCAGTCTTACGAGAGTGATGGACAACAAATAGATCAACAGGAAGTGCATCTTTCACATTTCAAATATTTTGTTTATGAATATCATTCGATTGCGTTGAATATATCATAGCATGAAAAGTAAATTTTGGTTGAATAGGTATATATTAGGGCTGTCAAAACGATTAATCGCGATTAATCGCATCCAAAATAAAAGTTTGTGTTTACATAATATATGTGGGTGCACTGTGTTTAATTATATATATATATATATATATATATATATATATATATATATATATAAATACACACACATTCTTGTATATATTTAAGAAATATTTTCATGTATATTCTGTATAGATTTATATATAATTTATATTATATATAAATATAAATATTTTATATATAAATAATATTTTTTTCTTAAATATACATGCATGTATGTTTTATATATATATATATATATATATATATATATATATATATATATATATATATATATATATATATAAAATAATTATACACAGTGCCCCCACATATATTATGTAAACACAAACTTTTATTTTGGATGCGATTAATCGCGATTAATCGTTTTGACAGCCCTAGTATATATATATATATATATATATATATATAGTTGATTTATTTTTGTTTCAGTTTAATTTTAGTAGATCAGTACATCAACAACAAAACAAAGTTCACAGAAATCTACATTATGAGAAAAGTAGGAATCATTGCATCAAAATCCTCACAGCGTTAATATTTACTAACTGAGGTAGAGGCAAAACCTCACGGACAGATACACCGTCGAAAAGGGCGAATGAAATTGTAGAGTTGGAGGTGATTTCCTGTCAAACCTGAGTATTAGAGAACTGATCTCCTGTATTGTGTAACATTTGTCTGTTCTTTGATCAATTTGTGCGTTGGAGTCAAACTCAAAGGCTGTCGAGCGCACCCTGGGCTCACCGGGTTTTTTGATACTTTCCTCAGGCACAGAGATAACATGATTGAACGCAGCGCACGCTGGATCTCCCCGAGTGTGTGCTCTGTAGATTTTGTTGTTGGCGCTCCCAGTGTTCTCCCCGGGGTGCCGGCAGGTGCAGGCTGACGCAGGTTTGATCACCTTGGATGCAAGCGAGACCTGGCGTGCTCTCGAGGCCGCAACGAGACCACTGTGACCAGAAGAGACGCGTGTTTGACAAGCTAATGAACTGTCTCCCTGGGTTATGCAGTCGGAGAGGTTATTTTGTGGACAGGACTAATATACTTTACTGCACATGTGATTTAGGTTGTATTGATAAATTACAGTCTGTCTATGTAAGAGCAAATTGAAAAATGTGTCATACCACAATGTCAACACATTTATTAGCATAATAATAGAGATAAAAAAAAACATCCAATCATACTCTACAAATATGAGTGGTTTCTAAGCAAGGTTGAGAAGTACACACTTTAGACAGACTGACGATAGAACAATAGAATAAGCAATAGATAGATAGAGCAAGCGGTAGACAGAACGATAGATAGAACGATAGAATGATGGATGGATAGATGGATGGATGGATGGACAGATAGAACGATAGATAGAACAATAGATAGAACGATAGAACGATAGATAGAACGATAGAACGATAGATAGATAGATAGATAGATAGATAGATAGATAGATAGATAGATAGATAGATAGATAGATAGATAGATAGATAGATAGATAGATAGATAGATAGATAGAACGATAGATAGATAGATAGAACGATGGATGGATGGATGGATGGATGGATGGATGGATGGATGGATGGATGGACGGACAGATAGAACGATAGATAGAACGATAGAACGATAGGTAGGTAGGTAGGTAGGTAGGTAGGTAGGTAGGTAGTTAGGTAGGTAGGTAGATAGATGGATGGATGGATGGATAGATAGATAGATAGATAGATAGATAGATAGATAGATAGATAGATAGATAGATAGATAGATGGATGGATGGATGGATGGATGGATGGATGGATGGATGGATGGATGGATGGATGGATGGATGGATGGATGGATGGATGGATGGATGGACAGATAGAACGATAGATAGAACGATAGGTAGATGGGTAGATGGGTAGATAGGTAGATAGGTAGGTAGGTAGGTAGGTAGATAGATAGATAGATAGATAGATAGATAGATAGATAGATAGATAGATAGATAGATAGATAGATAGATAGATAGATAGATAGATAGATAGATAGATAGATGGATGGATGGATGGATGGATGGATGGATGGATGGATGGATGGATGGACAGATAGAACGATAGATAGAACGATAGGTATATAGGTAGATAGGTAGGTAGGTAGGTAGGTAGGTAGGTAGGTAGGTAGGTAGATAGATAGATAGATAGATAGATAGATAGATAGATAGATAGATAGATAGATAGATAGATAGATAGATAGATAGATAGATAGATAGATAGATAGATAGATAGATAGATAGATAGATAGATAGATAGATAGATAATCAAGAAGTAGGATCGTCTTGCGTCCTTCCGGACCCGTCTTTCACCCCTGACCCCTGAGCATCACCCTGTCTCTCTCTCTCTCTCCTTCCTCAAGCAGCTCCTCCACTCCTCCTCCTCCTCCTCCCCCTATCCCTGCACTCACTGGACTCAAGAGGCTCACTCACCAATGACAGCCTCCGTCAGATCATACCCTGCAATCAAATCCAGTTTTATTAGATCTGTCTTGCCGGGCCAGCGCTCCACAGCAAAAACATGTTTTGTTCTCTTTAACCTATTCCACCGGGGACGCAAACCAACAGTGACACTGTCATTTGCGAGCGATGCAGTAAGACTCCCTTGTGGTCCAAATGTCAGATTATACTGTGCAGTACTAGTTATCCACCCTAAATATAGCTCTTCGGGTATCAAGGGCTGTCGCAAGAAATTCACCGTTTCAAATACTTGCCCTTTAGTGGAGCCTGTGACACTGTCACAAACCTTAAGAAGTTGTAGAGATGAGTCTAATTGTAAATTTAGTCGTCTCTCCAGAAACTGAGGCCAACCTCAAAACCTCATCACCTGGTCACTACTTAACGGGTTAGTTCCCCCCCCCCCCCCAAAAAACAATTCTGTCAGTAATTCCTCACCCTCATGTTGTTCCAACCCCGGAAGACTTTTGTTCAACAAATTACACACACAAATTAAGATATTTTTTGATTAAATCTGAGAGCTGGATCACTCCTCCATAGGCTTCTTACGGGATCAAAACTAGCCGGCCAAAATTTATGAAAGATATCGTTAAAATAGTCCGAGTGACTACAGTGGCTCAATCTTAAGTTTATCAAGCGATGTGAATACTTTTTGTGCGGAAAAAAACTAACAAAAATAACGACTTTATTGATTCAATATCGATTATTTTGGATATCAGTTACAATAAACAGCAATTTTTCTCAAGGGAATCAAATCTCTTAACTAATGCTGTAAACTATGGGAGTCTAATGTAGCCTACTAGGCTTCATTAGCCAAATATGAAGGTAATAATGAATGAATCACTTAAATTACACTTTTATTTATTTTTATAATACGAAGATTACATGAAATATAAACATTTAAATGGTGTCTGTCCTAAAAACTTGCCAGATTTATTCAAATATGCGTTAAATATTGAAGAACATTAAGATTATAATGCATATGTAATATGGTGTATATATTTAGGAAAATGTTTTAGAAAAATGTTTTGGATGCGCGCAGCCACGATACAATGATCCGTTCATTTAAATGAAACAGGATGACTAATCGATTCTTGAGACTTAAGAATCGATATTGGTTCTTAAAAATGAGAATCGATTAATATCTATCTATCAATATTTATTGCCCAGCCCTAGAAATAAGCACAAATCTCCAGGACCCAGAAAACACCTCAGACATCAGAGGGTTAATAACTATCCTTGTGCACAATATACAGTACCAAAGAGCATCACTGGGACATATTGAAGCTTCAACTTTAACTTCCGCCTGGATCACATAGCTCTAGTCTTTTAACTTTGTGTCAATTTGCTGTAAGCCAAAAGGCATTATGGTGAAACAGGAACTGATCATCACACCAGCCAGAGAGAGAGAGAGAGAGCACAATGTTGTCCAAGAGAGTCAAATGACTCCGGTGTGTAACGCTGATGGTATATCTGCTCTCATGGCTCATTTGTTTCAGGTCACATCAAGAGGAGACGCTTCAGTCACAACAACGACACGTGTGAAAGGCCATCTGCTGCTCCAGATAAAGATAAGTGTTGTGCAGGTAGGCCGTGACAATTCTGATAATGGTGAAGGTTGCATTGTCCATCACTGAAAGACAATCTACTCTCACATGTGCACAGTAAGCTCTGGGTGTTAGTTTAGAAAAGAGGAAGCATGGGAAGTTGTCAACAGCAGCGATATGAAAAAGCATCGGAGCTGTGTTGGCTTTGAACCTCATGTGAGCGACAAGGTCACGGGATCGATTCCCAGCGAAAGCAAGAACTGATAAAATGTAAATGTGCATCTTGGATGCAACATTGGATAAAAGCCTCTGATAAATGTAAAATGGACGTGTTAGTTGAAATCTTACTTGCTTATCCCATTTGCCCAATTATTGTCTGCTATCTTCTATTTACAGAGAGTAAAATCCAAATATAAATATCCAGAAAGCAGCAAAAGCCTGTTTTGATTGAAAAATACAGCGTAAACACTTCAATGCACTATATCAAATAATGCCAAACAAGTTTCAAAGCTCTAGCAATTTGTCATAACTGCATCTCAGCTTTGAAAATTCAGATCTATTCTCAGCATTCCCCTTGTTCAGAAACAGACCTACTCTGTAAAGTAGGAAAACGCAACGTCAGAGATTTCCGTATGAACATTTCTCATCAAAATCTTCCTAAATCAAATTACCAGCGCTACAGATACTCGGATGTAAACGCTAGGCGGAAATGTTCATCCACGGAGCGAAACAGACAAATGAAACTCGACTCAAAACATGATGCCAACCGCGGGTCATCGGTGCTCTACGAATCCCAAGGAAGTGTAGATCAGTTGCAAGTGAAAGACAACCGCCGAGCAATACAATTATCTCCTTTGACCCTTCTTTTGAAAAGAAGGCAGAGAGGTTTGTGATATCTGTGCGCATAAAAAATTATTAAACAGGTGAACAAAACAATCCGGAATGGGACCGTTGCGAGCAGGATTGTAAAAGGCAGCGATATAAAGAGCAACAGGAGGAGTCATTATCTCAGGATGACAGGAAGTGAAATCACAAAGAAAAAGTTACTACACTGTTTCGGAGTCTAATACTCAACTCACAAAAGTTGTCTGAAGTGGTTTAAAAGGGGACTTATGATCATTTTTAAAAAGCAAACAAATCTGCCTTATATTAAAGATATCTTATTTAATCCTGTTTGATGGTTTTTGAGATGTTTTTACTAGATTACAAGTCAAAAACTGCCCTTGCCAATGTGCCAGAGGATTGTAGTTGGCTGCTGGAGCGTTGCTATGCAGTTGCTAAGGTGTTCTGAGTGGTTGCTAGGCGATTCCTTACTTGAACAAGTCAAAAGGGCTATTCTCAAAGGAGTAGTTCACTTTTAAAAAAAACTTTTGCCGAGAGTTTACTCACCCTCATGTCATTCAAGATGTCCACGTCTTTCTTTCTTAAGCCGAAAAGAAATTAAGGTTTTTGATGAAAACTTTCCAGGATTTTTCTCCATATAATGCACTTCATTGGGAACCAAACGGTTCAAGTCCCAAATGAGAGTTTCAGTACAGCTTCAAAGGGCTTTAAACGACACCAGACAACGAATGAGGGTCTTATCAAGCGAAACGATCGCTCATTTAAAAAATAAATAAAAAAAAATCATTTTAATAAGCACACATGCTCTCCTTGCTCAACTCTACTGTTTGAACTTGTTCATCAAAATGAACGAATCTTTTTTCGAGTCATTTCATTCATTTATTTTTTAAATGAGCGATCGTTTCGCTAGATAAGACCCTTATTCGTCGTCTGGTGTCGTTTAAAGCCCTTTGAAGCTGTACTGAGACTCTCATTTGGGAACCGTTTGGCACCCAATGAAGTCCATTATATGGAGAAAAACCCTGGAATGTTTTCATCAAAAACCTTCATTTCTTTTCGACTGAAGAAAGAAAGACATGGACATCTTGGATGACATGGGGGTGAGTAAATTATCTCCTTTAACTCTTTTAAACTCTTAAGTTGCCAGTCACTGACCATTCGACAAAAAATTTCATGGCCCCCAGAATATTTAGCAGGATAAAAATCTGAACATGCAATACATCAAAAGAAAGAACAGACGAGTTCAACAAAAGAAAAACAAGTTTTCTCAACCCTACAGATACAAACAAAGCTTTCTAAATCCCATTCAATCTTCGACATAGCCGGTCTCCTTGAGATCAGTCTGCAGGTCCTGCACAACATTGAAAAGATCACAGTACTTTTTCCTGACATTCTCACTCAGCCTTGAAATTATGTTTAGTCTCATTCCTCCGAACCATTTGAAGAAGATCTTTTACGATCATTAGTCCTGCCGGTGCGAGACACTTCCTATGTGGTCATGATTATCCTGAGCTCTGGAAGGAGAAAAAGTCCTCGTTTTCATGCATTATCACTAATGTGAAATAATTCAAAGCAGCGTAGAAGGTTTTTTCAGACATCCGACCCTATAAATAATCAAGGGCCCATTCAAACCCTCCGAGTAATTACTCGTGTGTGGTGACAGCTGAAGGCAGGAGGAAAATGACAGGCCTCCAAGAGGGAGATGTAGTGTAAATTTTATGAGTGACAAAGAAGATTAGCACAAGGACTGGCTACATGCTACCCTGACCCCCGTGTGGGCGCGCGGAGAACGAGGTGAACAGCGAACGGGCGGCTCCATCGCTACATCTGTCCATGATTTCCTTCTCGTGACGTTTGATTTTGAAATTTTTATCTGCTCGGGATGGTCTTTTCTTGGTAAATATTCAGCAGAGCTCTTTAACGAAAGACTGAATGGTAACACTTCGCAACAAGGTCTCGTTAGTAAACGCTTAAAGGGTTAGTTCACCCAAAAATGAAAATTCTGTCAGTATTTACTCACCCTCATGTTGTTCCAACCCCGTAAGACCTTCGTTCATCTTCGGAACACAAATTAAGATATTTAAGATATTAAGATCACTCCTGCATACTAGTCCATAGGCTTCTTGAGCATCGAAAAGTCATTAAAGACATCGTTAAAATAGTCCAAGTGACTACTGTGGCTCAATCTTAACTTTATCAAACAACAAGAATTCTTTTTTGTGTGCAAAAACAAACAAAAATAACGACTTTATTTCAACTATTCACTTCCTTCTCCATGGCCGACGCTGGTCATGTGTGTGATGCGTGTGACGTACAATAACATAAGCTTACGCTATTAAACTAGTAACCTGACTCGAGGCAGAGGGAGAAATAAACGAATAGTTGAAATAAAGTCGTTATTTTTGTTGTTTTTTGCGCACAAAAGTGTTCTCGTCATTTGATAAACTTAAAATTGAGCCCCTGTAGTCACTTGGACTATTTTAACGATGTCTTTAATGACTTTTCGAGGCCAGCAAGAGTCATTCCCTCAAGAAGCCTATGGACTAGTATGCAGGAGTTAGGGCTGTCGCGATAACCGCAATATTGTAGTACCGCGCTTCTGACAAGTCAACCGCAGAGGATTGCACGTAACCGCAGCAACCGCGATATTCATGTTTTTTTTTAATTTATTTTTTTATAAGGCTATACCCTTCTCGTTTTGAACTAAATACATGTGTATTGAATGTTAAACAAGTTCATAATGATAACAAGACTGTTTATCATGGTGATATGTAGCCTACAGGCTTCAAACAGACAGTGAATGAGAGAGATCAGCAGAGCGCGCGCAATTACCTGCGTCTGTTTTTGAAGTCGTGAAAAGCTTGTCATGTCAAAGGGAAGCGAAATATTTGTCGCATTATCATTTTAACGTTCTTTTCACGGGTATTTTCCCCACAAGCCGCGGGGAAATAAAATCAGTGAGTCACGCATTGAATCAATGCTATATTGGTCTCTAATAAGTGAAGCATCAGCTTCAGCGTTGCCCATGCGACGCATTGCTGCTCAGCTGAGCCTTGAAAAGTTGAATCTCAAAGTTAAAAAATAATTAACATCTTGTTTCATTACATTTCTTTTAATGAATCGGCTTTTTTAAACGTGTTCGTTGAATGAACGGTTCAATGACTCGCTCAAAGTCCGTTGTCATAACAATATGCGCACTGAGTGAAAGTCTTTCAATGCGCATATACTGTAGACGCTGTTTAGTTTCGGTTACATTGTTTACTGAAAATGTCCTGGTTTTTGTCCACATCGTAAACTTTATTTATACAGCAACAAATACATATAAATTAAATAAATAAATGGCGGTAATACCGCATATCGCGCTATTGAGCCACTCAACATTACCGCAAGGGAAATTCCATAACCGCGACAGCCCTAGCAGGAGTGATCTTAATATCTTAAATATCTTAATTTGTGTTCCGAAGATGAACGAAGTTCTTACGGGGTTGGAACCATAGACACAATATATATACATAGACACCCTATTGGCCACTGGAGCGCACATCAACGGCGCCGCCATATTGGGGAGAGCAACTTTCCCATACCTCTCATACCGGGAATTGAGAAAAGTGACTGTTTTGTGCGCTGCTTGGGGCTGTACATATCGCCACACAACTGAAAACAGCTTTCGAGGAAGTACCTTTCACAAGCAAGACTGAACGTTTGTTTTTGGTTGTATTTGGTCATGTTTTAATTAATAGTAACGTTTAGAGGTTAAATACTACTGTTATTGTGTTACGAAATGTAGTTTTAATAGTTTTTCAGTCGACAATGTAGTTGTTTAAAGCTCAAATATGTGGTTTGTTTATAAAGATAGCGCCTAAAATTTTGATCTGAAGTTTTCGGAGTTGTAAGCTGTGCCCAGCGCTCGTCTCCCCCGCCTGGAACAGCCGTACCTCGGCAGTGCTTCTGACGGTTGCCGCCGGCACGGATGTCTCTTGTCTAGAGGTTAAACATGAGATATAATTCGTATAATTTGTGTTTATCTTTGGTCTCACTGATCTATAAATGGTTCCCTCTTAAAAAGTTTTGGCTGAGGGCAAAGTAAAGTTTCATAACTTTATATTTAGGCTATTTTAACGTTATAACCTGCTGTGTGTTTAACTGAAGCTTCTTCTGTTATAATGGCTAGCCTATTACTGATCAATAAAACTGAAATTTAACAAAAAGAGCTAAATATTAAATATATGTCACTATTTAACTTATTTTTTATGTGTGTATATTCTGTAGTTGAAATGTCTTATTCTATTGCTATTGTTAGTAATATTAATAAACTATACTATTATCAATATTTTTATTATACTAGTATTCATTATCATTTTATTTGCTGTATACTATTTGTTTATTTTATTGACTAAACTATTTACTATTACTTCTCACTTTATGTTATAATTACTATTTGCATTGCACTGTATGCCCAGTTGTACCATAACATATGTAATATCATAAAGGATCCATCAGTTATCAATGTTATTGCTAAAATCTGGTCAATCACATAAATGCTTTTTCCACAATGAGCAAACTTAAATATCTTAGTATGGGGGTCTTCACCATTCTTATCCAAGAATGTTTTTACCCAGAAAAAAAGCAGCTCACCCGTTTACTACATTTAATTTCAGTGCAGTCTTGACCTCCGCAAAATGGCGGACCCGTTGACGTATCGCAACAACGTTTCAAAGCAGCCAATAGGGCGTCTATGTATACATTATGTCTATGGTTGGAACAACATGAGGGTGAGTAAATACTGACAGAATTTTCCTTTTTGGGTGAACTAACCCTTCAATGCTTTAACTGACATCAACAAACTGTGACCAATGTATTTGTTAGAGAATTTATTACAGTCTAATAAATAATATTAACAGATACAACTTTTGATTTTAAAGTGATACTCCAATGATGATCTACGATTGCATCGCATTATGAATCCGACGCCTGCAAATGAGAAACATACTGTAAGGTTTTCGCACCGAACACGAGATGTGAGAAAAGACAACACGGGTTTAATGTGTAAGCGACACTGACAAAGTCATCGCAAAACATCCTTACTGGAGCGTGATAGCCATTTTGCTCCGACATCCACCCTTTTCAAAGAGCTATTCAATGAGGCCTCCATCTGCATCGTTCCCGCCCAGCCTTCCGAGTGATGTGCCATTGATACTCCTTTGTGTTGCCTTTCCAAAGAAAGCTTTTGTTCGCTCTGTAATTACAGGGGTACTTCTCAACTGTACTTTTCTACTAAAGCACACACACTCCGAAGCTGTAGGCGAACGACGGTCAGGGGGCTGCGGCTGGGTTTAACGGGGTTGATGATGGCATTGGCAACAGAGTACGTCGGTACAATCCCCAGCGAGGCTTCCTTTCCAGACACGTTTTGGGAACGACGATCTCGCGGCACATCCCGCTGTTCCAACAGGCTTTTCGTCTGTTTCTGTCTCGACTTGTCAAGTGTCTGACATTCTGATTTAATCAACATCCGTGGCTGCCAGTTGAATTAGATCACTATCAAAAACGTGCCCGATACGCCGTGTCCCTCACTTGTCAGAGACCAACTCATCTGCTCATTTATTTATCACACTCATCCTCCCATGGAGACACCTTGTAGTCCCTAGCAGAAACATGAGAGCTATCTGTCCATTACCGCTTGATTTGGATCTGCAGGCAATACTGTAAGCCATGAAGAGGAAAAAGTCATAGCATCTGGAGAAAATGAAACTAAAGATTCCTACAAAAGAGTCAAGTTTGCTTATGAAGACAGAGAAGTGGAGCGCTTGAGACAAAGAGGTTTAGTATTTGGACAGAAGTCCACTCTATTGCAGATTAACCAATAATTCTGAGAGTGTTCTTATTAGGAAAGTTAAGTGAAAATTTAAGTTATTCTGTATTGAAAATCGATGCAGGAAATACGTATGGCAAAATGTACAAACAAAAAACAAAGTTGAAATAAAAAGGTTTAATTTTTTGTGCTAATGACCGAATGGTTATACCTCTGTGCTATAAAAAAAGAAAAGAAAAAAAAGTTGGTAAAATAGCTGATTAGTTGGTATTATTCTATTATGCAACAATAAAAAAGTGTATAAACTATTATTGTGCCAATGACTGAATGGTTGTAAATGATCCCATTCTTTAAAAAAAATAAAAATAATAATAATCAGTTGGTATTGTTCTATTATGCAAGATTAAAATAGTTTATTTAGTTGTATTGTGCCAATGACTGAATGGTTGTAAATTATCCGTCATATTGAAGATAAAACAAAATAATGATAAAATAAGATAAAATAATAAAGTCAAAGTAGAGTAAACAATAAAACTAATATTATAATATACTAATAGGCAAGAAGAAAAATACAAGCGACAAGAAGCTTGACCAGCTATGTAGTATGTATTCAATTTAGGGCTGTGCAAAAGTTAATTGCGATTAATCGCATCCAAAATAAAAGTCTGTGTTTACATAATATATTTGTGTGTGCTGTATATAATTATTTTGTATAAATAAATACCTATGCATGCATGTATATATTTAAGAATTATTTGCACTTAAATTCTGTATATATATATATATATATATAAAAATACATAATCTATATATATAAATATAAATATTTTATATATGAATAACACATTTTCTTAAATATATATATATATGCATGTGTGTGCATTTATATATACAAAATAATTATATACAGCACACAAAAATATATTATGTAAACACTTTTATTTTGGATGCGATTAATTGCAATTAACTTTTGCACAGCCCTAATTCAATTATAAATAGATTTGTACTAAAATGATCACGATGTAGAAAATGCATACTACACAACTATACAATAATGTCATAAAAAATATTTTGCACACCAAACCCCATATGCTCTTATGTGAATATAGTATGACAATAAGGCCTCAGCTAATTCAAAACCATGCCTACTGCTTGCAAGCTGAATGCGAGTGGCGCTACTGTATATGTGAAAAGCTAAAGAAAGATGAAATCTTGCACACGAGAGATATGGACATTTTGAAAGGGATTGGAAAGATGCTATTCATTTCAAAAGTGTTTTTTCATTGCCAGAGGCAAATCAACTAAATGGATGTCAGTCATTCCATTCGGCACGGCGCAGAACGCTTTTTACCAAACCCCGCGATTGTATTTCTCCTCTTCATTCATCTGCAGTTGGCAATATGAGAAAATATGGAGCATGCACATGCAACCCTCGGATGTGCGCAATTTATATAAGCACAAGGGGTTTCATATTAAACTGATTGGTCTGTTCTGGAAATGGGGTGAATCGTTCTGGAAGCAATGGGGCAAATCTATCCTGTGCGTTTGTATGCTCCAATAGACCACTTTGAGAATTAAATGTCACATTTTTAATGCGTCCATTACAACATTGAAATATTTAGCCGGCATACTTAATGTCGCTCATGTAGAGCATCTAAGCACCGTTTGAAGACACTTCCAGTGCGTTTGTTGGGCCACCTGGGATGAAACGGCTTCTTTCTATTGCTATCTATTTAATAACATGGTTTATGATGAGTAAAATATAGAGAGAACCCCATTGTCTCAAGTCACCTTTCTTCAAATGTCTTTCTGACAATAGTTTTCAATTTGGTTTTGCTTCAGTATGCAGATCTTTGACAATGAGACCACAAGTGTTGACCCAAAAGAGTCACAAAATAGTTTATCATACAAAAATGGAAGTCATTTTCAACCACAGTAATGAATGTCATCACGTTAGAGTAACTCTGCCTGAAATCATCATACTAAATTAAATTAAAGTTAAACCCAATATTTCTCAACATTGTCACTTGGAAAATGTTAAACTCAAACTAGACTCTTTAGCAACTGGATAATTTTGAATTAAAGGGATAGATTCTGTCATGAATTACTCACCCGCATGTCTCTTCAGAAAATTTGGACTAAACCGCTCAATTCATATGGATTAGTTTTGCAAGCTCTTTATGAACTTTTTGAAGCATCAAAAATGGAAGTTGTGGAGTCAACGGAGGGACAGAAAGCGGTCAGATTTCATCAAAAAGATCTTCATTTGTGTTCCGGAGATGAACATGAGGGCGAGTAATTAATGACAGAATTAGACCTAACCTTTAAAAGGGACAATTTTTTTATTTTATTATTTAAAATCAATATTTTTATTCATAAATATGTCCTCAATGGCGTGCAAATACCTCTGCCAATGATCTGACTTATCCTCGTAAACGAAGAATTTATTATCTTTATATACATTGGACGGGAAAGCTTCCATCTTGTTCCACCATTTTGAAAAACTATAATAGCAGAGAGTGACAAAAAGTTCTAGGCCAATGCGTTTCCATTCAGAGCCAGCGTGACGTAACTCCCCCCTTCGTAACACTCGATGAAGTGCTATTAGAAGACATCCTGTCACAGCTTTCTGGCACATAGTGGCTACCGTAGATGCAACGCGCATTTGAAAAAGCGAGGCACTGGAAAGCACAAATCATTTGAATGCAACCGCTAGATGGGAGAAACTCCTACACAATGTCCCTTTAAGACAAACGAATCATATCTTCATTGATGCTTTCTGAGAACTGTTTACTTTCACTTACAAACTGTTATATTGATAGAGGAAATGCATATGGAAAAATGTACAGTCAGTCAATACTGAAAAATAAACCCGATAACTAATAAAACTGTGGCACTGACATATTCAATACAGCTAAATCTAAAACCGGAGGACGACTTGACTCATTGTTACATTATCAACACCAAGGACGATTACGATAATGATAGGCCTATTATATAAAAGAATTGCAGAGTCCACATCACAACTACGATAAATAAATAACAACAACAGAACAAAGAAACAATTAATAAACTATTTCTGTTGAGAAATTCAGATGGTAGAGTCAGAATTTGGTGTAAACAGAATGAGAACATGGATCCATCACACCTTGTTACCACTGTGCAGGCTGGTGGTGGTGGTGTAATGGTGTGGGGGATGTTTTCTTGGCACACTTTAGGCCCCTTAGTGCCAATTGGGCATCGTTTAAATGCCACGGCCTATCTGAGCATTGTTTCTGACCATGTCCATCACTTTATGGCCACCATGTACCCATCCGCTGATGACTACTTCCAGCAGGATAATGCACCAAAAGCTCGAATCATTTCAAATTGGTTTCTTGAACATGTCAATGAGTTGACTGTACTAAATTGGCCCCACAGTCACCAAATCTCAACCCAATAGAGCGTCTTTGGGATGTGGTGGAACCCTGGATGTGCATCCCACAAATCTCCATCAACTGCAAGATGCTATCCTATCAATATGGGTCAACATTTCTAAAGAATGCTTTCAGCACCTTGTTGAATCAATGCCACGTAGAATTAAGGCAGATCTGAAGGCGAAAGAGGGTCAAACACAGTATTAGTGTTCCTAATAATCCTTTAGGTGAGTGTATATTATATATAAATCAGTGTGATTTTTTCTAAAGCTGCTTTGAAACAAGGTATCATGGAGAGCGCTGTACAAATAAATGTGTCTAAAGTAAACAAATGTTTCCTACGCTATCTCACGACTAATTCGTACGAATTTGTACGAGTGATTAAAAAGTGGCTAATTCTTACTAATTCTGATTAAAAAGTGGCTAATTCTTACTAATTCATAAAACCTCACTCGTACAAATTCGTACGATTTGTCCAAACCCACGTGATGGGTAAGTTTAGGGGCGGGGTCAGGGGTAGGTCATTCGTACAAATTCATACGAATTGGCCAATTCGTAAAATACGTACGATTTAGCAAAAACATACTAATTCGTACGAGTACGAACTGTTACGAATTAGCCACCTCGTAAAATTCATACGAATTCTCATGAGATCGGGTTGAAGTTTCCTAAAATAATCAAACATTGAAAATTTACTGATATAAAGATGGAAAAATAACGTTTACAATTACTGAAATTTGTCAAAATAACGTCCAGAAGGGAAAAAAAAATCATATATAGTGTGCACCCGGCTTTACACAAACAGAGCAAAAGGGGAAACAAAAAGACGAAAAAAATAAAAGGTTGCAAAGCATCCAGTGAAAGCTCACAGCGCATGAATTATGTGGGGAGTGGTGGATGGTGAGAAGGACTTAGATTGAGATGTCCACTTCCAGCTCACTGGTTTGATATTTCCATCACGGACAGCGAAGGAGACCCTGACAGTCGGGCTGTTGGAAGCCAGCTGTTTTCATGCTTTGAGGATTCCGGAATGTGCAGCCAAGTTGAAGGATTGTTAGGAGATTATTAAGCAAAGTGACATGCAGAAAACGTGAATCCAGTGATGGAACGCTTCAAGAGTTTCACATGCAGTAGATCTTTGGCACCCAGTCAGCCATGAGCCCTTCAGCATCAATGCTGCTGTAACATCGCATCCGAGTTAATCAAGTAACGTTAACTAAATCCAAAGAGAATATAAACGTTGCAGTATGAACCATACACAGTCCTGCCTCACTGAGATCCAGCCATATCTGGTAAGCTTCTACTTAGGCCCTGTTTGGTCGATCGGATCAAGTGGACGACACTAAATACAGGTGTAAATAGGGTCTAAAATGTTTTGAGCTTGTCCACTTTCAATCACTTCCAGAGGTAGACGAAAACACATTTGAGTGGACTGCTTTTAGTGTAAACGTTCATGTGGTCGAATGTGTTTGAATAGCCACAAAATCCTATCTATTCTTCCCCTGCTGACTTAATGTGCAAACATTATGTGAAGACGGGACTCAAGTTTGGTTTGAAGATGAAAAACGTCCCAAGCACAATGTTCTCTCACCATTCCTGATGTCTAACACACACACTAACAGCGTTTGGCGTGATCATGCGGATGTCAGAGCAGAAACGAAAGCTGATGCGAGTATTGTATGTTTACTTTTCATTTAACACATCTTCTTCCTAGTAATTAGCATTATTTAAAAACACACTCAAATAATTTGACACTGATGTGATAATTGAGTGCATATGATTGACATGAAGTGAACAGGTTATTATTGAACGTGAAGCGAGCAGTTGGGAAAGAGTATGTCAACAGAAATCTCTAAGGTGTGTGAAACAAAACAAATCAGTTGTGTTGAGATATAAATGAATACTGTGTGCTTCAAAATTTTTTGAAACATTTTATTACTAAAAAAAAAAAAAAAAAACTATGCGCTGAACCTTAACGTCATTACTATGACAACCAATGCGGACGGGCCAAGTGACCACAGGATGAACATATAAAACAATGATGGTTAATGTACACCACAGTTCAAAAGTTTTGGGGTTAGTAAGATTTTTCTTTAATACTTTCAATACATCAGAAACCTCAATGAGCAAAATAGACTTCTTTCAAAAACATTTTAAAATCTTACCGAACCCAAACTGTTAAACGGTAGTGTACGAACTGTAGTTTTGAGTTCTTAAATTCCTTTGTTAAAATAAATATATTTTTCATATTGATCAGTTACATCACCAACAAATCTTTCTCCTTACTCAAAAATTTCCACATTTACTCTACCAAACAGTCCCATGCAAAGCATGCTGTCCAACTAGAAATTCACTGTCCAGTTTCAGATGTCAACAAAAAATGGATTAAGTTAAGTCCCATATTAAAAATGAATGTGAACTGGCCTGGGGCTATTTGCATAAACTAATTTAAGACTGCGTCTTAAAAAGTGTCTGACTTATAAAGTTAAGACCAGTCTTGAAGAAAACACATAGATGACTAACTTGTGACACTAGTCTTAGCAGTTTATGCAACTGGCCTGGCTGTTGTGACTAGATGTTTAAGAATTTTCACATTAACATTAAACACTAACAAGTCATTTCAACTTTCTAAAAAAACCAACAACACTATAATAATTCATTTCAACCTCTTCTCTCTTGATCCAGTACCGTGCAAAGCATGCTGGGAATTAGAAATCCCCAGCCCATTTCAGTTAATGCAACTAAAATGATTAATGTATTCCCAAAACAAATGGACTTAATAAACTTCAATTGCATAAATGTAAGTAGACTGAACACAAACAAATTCAGTTGTAACAGAATGTCCAACAATAAATATGCATTTACAAAGTACCAAGTTGATACAACGAGGGTTTGAGGGTTAAATCAATCACTAGATTTGACAAACCATCATGCCATTATGAAATTAATGTCCATGCTAGTGTAGTATATATTATATCTCACACAATCCCACCCCTAAACGCCACATAAGCATTATGATCACTTTAAACTCTCAGTCAAACTGCTCTTCTTGTCTAAGTGGGAGGACTAGAATCTGCTGAAGTATGGACCAAATTAACTTATAGCAAAACTATATATTCATTATTGCAACAAGTAAGTTGGGGAAACATATATATGGAAGTAGCCAAAACAAATAAAAAAATCTATATCACTTTTACACAACCAATATGATTTATGCACGCATAGCAGCCTATATAACAAATAATTCACATGAAGGTTGAATCCTTAGCTTAACTTTAAGCTTTGGTCTAAAATATTTGAAAAAAAGCCCTGAAACTAAAATAAGGCCCGATTCACATATCACGTCTAAAAACGCGTAGATAACGCTAGGCGTGTGCGTTTTTATCCTTTTTTCAAAGAAGCGCTAGGGCGGTTGCGCTCCGGTGGCGTCTGTCGTTGCTAAGCAACCATCAGCCGCACTCTCTGTAGACCTACCTACGTGACCTACGGTGCGCTTGCGGCATTCTGAAAAGTTGAGATGTTTTTATCTCGATGCGGCGCGGACGCGCCTGGAAAAAACGAGCGCGTCGCACCGCGACCGCGTCGCTTCCATTATGAGCGCGCATACCGCGCGCCTCCATTTAAAATAATGAACATGAGCGCGCAAAAGACGCGATATGTGAACGGGCCCTAACTGATACGTAGCCCCGTCGCTTTTCAGCGTTGCGCTTCCGGTCTGTATTTTCACAGCGATTTAGCATAGGAATGAATGAGCTGATCGTAAAAAAAAAATTCCCGGACAACATTTGTTAAGACATCTGCTTTACAATGCTTATGATAAACATTACAATGCTCATGATAACTTTTGTTAACTCTACAATAAGTAAATCCACTTCACCAGCTAAACACTCATCGACAGCGTTGCCATAGAAATAAACAGAGCGACCGCAAAAACGGAAGATGACGACGCCCACGTTTCTCTGAGACGTTCCTATTTCCGAGTTGGGAGTTCATAATTACGACAAGTATCAAGTTGGATATGACACAGGTCAAACAAAGCTTGACGACAACCTGTTAAACAAAAACAACCTGGGCATACCGTATACGATTTCATTCTGGACATTCTGCAGCACTTCCGGGTCGGTCGACCTGCAAAGAAGCCGATGTGACTTACCTCAGATCCACCCGTTAAGTTACACAGACCGTTTCATTCCACTGCGGGTTCAGCGAGTCAACCTGGTTAAGCAGAAAATGAAATGTACATATTTACTGCTTAAGAAACACATTTAAAAAATCCTGCATGCATCTAATCCCATATTCTTTTTAAATGCATTTTAGGTTAAATATGTCTAAGTTTGTTGTGATCAGAACACTACAGTATAAATATAACGATTTTGTAGTACTCTGTAGTACTATTATATGTGTTTGAGTCTCAAAGATTGAAAGCTAGGGTCCTAAAAACTTCAAGACAGCTCTTTGAAAGCAGCTAAATATGTCCTTATGCTAAATATGCAAATAGATCTTGTTGTGGCTGGCCTACAACATAATACGTTTATCTAATATGCTGTCATCTATAGCTTTGGAGGAATTCCATACACCCAAACAGTTGTGATACAATTGTTATTTTCCCACATTCTGGTGAAAAATTGTTTGGTCTCTTTCGAACTGTCTCGATTTTAAAAACAAATATGCTGATGTTTAAGGAAGTGTTTCTATAAAACTGAATGTTATTTCATAAACATGCCCTTGTTCAAATGCATACACTAGACCTCACCTTGGCTACGGCAGTTCATTGGAATGAATGCGTCAATAGAGCCGCCATCTTGAAACAGGGGAGCCCCTCCAGCGTCAATGTAGTAGATACAGGTCTAACGGAAATAAAATCACCATAAATCATCATGAATGCGATTTTTCTTGTTTTTTTGGTTTGTTCCAACGGTCAGACATGTATTTATCATTGATTCCAGAAAGAAATAAAAAAACAAACAAAAAAACATTCTTCCTAGTTCAGATTTCATCCGTGAACATCATACGCTGCACAAAAGTCCGCCACCATCAATGAATTCGAAGTAAAGGCAGAGATAGCAGCGTTACCAAGCTACTTCCTATGACAAGACCCCTGTTCCAAGATGGCGGCGGTTTTGACGCATGCTTAGAACCCCAAGCTGAGGTCTAGTGTATAATCTATGGTTCAAATGTTGCTGTTCTGACATTTTCAACTTATTTATTTTCAATCTCAATAAAACTGGATATTTTAGCAAAGTGAGACAAACCAACTAACACAACAAAATATCACTGTGACAAAGTTAACCCTGATGGTAGTGTAGGCCCCTGTGTCTGTTTGGTTTATAAATGTTTGTTATTTGGCAACTTTTTTCTAGTCTGAGGTGCACATTAGACTGTTAAAAAAACACCAAGAGATTTATTTCTTTATTTTGGAATTTACATTAATCATTAGTTTTATCCTCATGTGCAAAACTAACCTTCTGGGTACATACCTGCAGCATGGCTTACGGGGGTGGGTGTCTAAGAGGGCGTGCGGCCTTCCTGTTCCTCTTTTTATGCCATCCCAAAGAATTCTGGGTAATGTAGGAATAGTCCATTTCTCAATGGGAGCAGGGGGGTTTTGTTTCATGTTTTATTGTGTTTATGTTCATAGTATGTAGAAATGCATTTGTTTCTAATTTGTATTATGTTCCTTGTGTAATTGAGGTTGATGTCTTTTGAATATTATTTTCATTTTCGGTGTAGTTATGTATTAAGTATGTGAACATTATTTAAATTCCCTACTACTGTAAAATGGTTGACCCTTTCAGTGCAAATGTTTGTCTGTGAAAGGAGTTGTGGTGAGGAGGGTCACTTTGAGTGGTTTTTGTTTATGTTATTTTTTATTCTTTATTTGCAAGTCAATAAAGATTTCACTGAGTGCAAACAGTGTCTACTGCCTTTGCTCTGGTCATGTGTTCACAATCACATTTCTAATACTTACAGGTATGTGTTGTTGAGTTCCTCCAAAATGGTGTCACTTCCTGTGTAGGATATTGTCACTAAAGAAATGGATTTGAATTTAAAGTGATACTAAACGGCATTAACAGGATGGGAAGTGACATTGACAGGCAAATGTATTACAATATGGTTTATATCTTATAAATAAATAAAAATACCTGGAATATTCTGAGGTTTTCATTGTCAGAAGTGCATAGCCCCTGGGCACATGACTAAAACAGCATCTGAAACCAAAGTAGTGGAAGCATTTAATTGTGATATGAGAAAACTAATGTAATATCCATCTTTGAAAATTGTGATAATAAATATATATTAAGAAAGAAATTAAAATTGCGATGAAGTTCATGCAGCAGAGATTTGGTATTTTCTCTATCCAATAAGCTAGTTTAAGCATTACAAATATTAAACATGAACTCAAATCCAGCATGTCAAAATAAAAGTTGTTAGCATATTGTTTGTTATATTTTTTAGTGCTTTAGAGAGTTATAAAGTAGAAAACCTTTTACATTATTTCCACAAATTTGAGTAGTTTTTACCAGTAAAAATTAAGTTTTGTTTTTTTTTTTTGCAATGCAGGTATTCCCAGGATGAACTGGGGCATGGAAAAATTATGTCACAGTTTGCATTGTTACTTTTATTGATGTTATTGTCAAGGTTGGTAACTGTTTACAAATTCATTTTCTACTCAAAATGATTAATTTTTTTTTCCCAAAAATAAGCCATTGTTTACAATTATCCAAGTTGAGAGCACGTATGACAATTGGACATTTTACTATTATTATTATTTAAACGTTTATATTGCTATTCCAATAAAATAGAACTTTAATACCTTTAATAAAAAAATAAGAAAAACATTCATTGAAAAAAAGTGACATTTTTAGACTTTTTTACTTAAAACCTTTTAGTTTGTAGAATATCTTCACTAACTTTATTCAGTATTATGTTGAGAAGATTTTACATAATGGTACTTATGCATTTAAAATGAACAAAATGCATGCAAAACTAGCAAAATAAATCTTAAGTATAACACTGTAGTCATTTTTATAGAAATAACTGGTTGCACATGTTAATGTGAATTTTTAAAATGACTTTAAATACTTAAGTTTTAGAGAAAACAGACTAAGGCAACATATAGCTGTTGTTAGAATTTGAATCAAATACTGGGGGGAAAAAAATAGTTTTAAATTGTGGCCCTAACAAAACTTTTACTGGTGTACCATGCATTTACTGTAAACTCTACAAAACTTTATTTGCCAAAACGTCTCATAAAGATAAATGAAGGCCACATAAAAGGTATAAGCCGCTGTTTTTATTACAATCTGAACGTACACATGGCTTTTCCGTGTGACTCGGGGCTGCAATGTAAGCTGTTTCCAACACGCACTTTATTTACCCTTTGAAAGCAATAGGCGAAATGTGGCGACCTTGTGCGCGTGAACTCAGAGAGCGAGAGGATTGCTAAACCACACGCTGCAGATGTGCATTGCATCGGATTCTCTTTAATAACCGCTCCCGTCACCTTTTGCACTGAAGAAAGGGAGAGAAAACAATATCTATTTGGAGGAGGCTTGCATTTATCTTTGAACGAGACTTTGCAACCACACCACACATCAAGTCACTTTGAAAAGATGAAAAAAAAGGGTTTAGGAAGAAATGTAACCTGCAGTGCTGCTCGGTCGTCTAAGAAGCATTAGCTGTATGGTTTGTTTACCCGCGTGTGCACTTATGAATCCCAAGGGTGCCGCAGCCTGTGTCTAACTCACCCTGAGGGCCTGAGAGTATTTTTCACAACAAAATGAAATTTTATGGCATGCGAGATTAGCCGACACTAATGCAAGGTCAAAAATAATAGAATCAATAGGTAGGTCTGACCATGTTAACATTTACAGAAAATTACAGGCTGAAAAGCGCTGTCTAAAACAGAATGAAACGAGTCTCCGCTGAATTCGTATTGATGCCTTTTCATTATTTCTCATAATTTGACTTTTTTGTGCACTGTGGCGGTCAGCGACTGAGGTTGATCACCCGTTGTGTGGGTACAAGGGTGTGTGCGTGTGTGTGTGAAAGCAAGTGAGAAAAAGACTGTAATGTGCTGTAGGGTCAATGTTTCGCTGTCAGCTCCCAATGACTACTCACGACCAATCAGAACGTGTCGTCTCATTTGATCAATGACACTAACACTGTTAAGAAGGATCATGTGACCTTGATCTGTGAGCTGTGCTGATGCTTTTCAAACCTGTGGTGCACAATATAAAACCAACATTGAAGCCTTATAATAGGGAGATTCCCCAGTCCCTATGACCTGAAGCAAAAGATTTTTATATCAAATTTTATATAAGAACAATCAAAAACAAACACTTAAAATAGGGATACTCCCTAGAAAGTAAAGTTCTCTATTTCTTGAAATTGCAACAGTTAGCTACGATAGATAGATAGATAGATAGATAGACAGACAGACAGACAGACAGACGATGACAGATAGACAGACAGACAGACAGACGATGACAGACAGACAGACAGACAGACAGACAGACAGACAGATAGATAGATAGATAGATAGATAGATAGATAGATAGATAGATAGATAGATAGATAGATAGATAGATAGATAGATAGATAGATAGATAGATAGATAGATAGACAGACAGACAGATAGACAGACGATGACAGACAGACAGACAGACAGATAGACAGACGATGACAGACAGACAGACAGACAGACAGATAGATAGACAGACAGATAGACAGACGATGACAGACAGACAGACAGACAGACAGACAGACAGACAGATAGATAGACAGACAGATAGACAGACGATGACAGACAGACAGACAGACAGATAGATAGATAGACAGACAGACAGATAGACAGACGATGACAGACAGACAGACAGACAGACAGACAGATAGATAGCTAGATAGACAGACAGACAGACAGACAGACAGATAGATAGACAGACAGATAGACAGACGATGACAGATAGACAGACAGACAGATAGATAGACAGACAGACAGATAGACAGACGATGACAGACAGACAGACAGACAGACAGACAGATAGATAGCTAGATAGACAGACAGACAGACAGACAGACAGACAGACAGACAGACAGACAGATAGATAGATAGATAGATAGATAGATAGATAGATAGATAGATAGATAGATAGATAGATAGATAGATAGACAGACAGATAGACAGACGATGACAGACAGACAGACAGACAGACAGACAGACAGACAGACAGATAGATAGATAGATAGACGATGACAGACAGACAGACAGACAGATAGACGGACAGACAGACAGACAGACAGATTAAAAAGATCCTTTTTTAGAAATTTGGAAAAGAGGGAAAGAAATACCAAATTGTCCAATGCATCCATTGACTTTACATTGGCTACTTTTTACAATCCATTCAAATCTCAAAAGGTCCTGTATTATATTTTATGGCATATTACAGAATGTCATTAGACATTCTCATTTGACTTGTGTATTTACCTTGTTAACTTATACCGCACACACCCGGACATGACATAAATTTTATATGCATTAACACGAATGTGCATTTTCAGCATCTCAGGTACACGAAATATCATCAAGCTTCACGTCCTCCCTAAATTGCCATTCAAGCACAACAGTTAGATTTTCGGTGAAATGGAGGTATACAAAATGAATGCAAAGGAATATATAATTGAGGTTTTATAGGCTTAATTTCAGGACTTGTACTGCTTGATTATATGTATCCCAGCTCTGATACGACTTCATTGAAATTTACAACAAGTAATCTTCTACCATATGGACTCACCAAATGGAGATCACAGACTGGCAAAAGCAATCAGCTTTTTAATTAACAGAATTAACAGTGCGATGTTAAACTATAATGACAGCAATAAAAACACTTGATGGAACAATGGCAGTCGACAGAAGCTCGTTCATAACTGTTATTTTCATTTCAGGGGGAGAGTGACAATGGATCTGAACAGACGCTTTGCCCGCGACACTCACCCGTGAGCCGCAAGCTCATATTGACATTGTACGCGAGGGCTGTAAAACTAGTATCGAGGAACACTGGGTTGTTCAAGCTGGTGTTGTTTGGCTTTGGCTCTTCTGAATGTACAAACATGCTCTCCTCCGCTGGCGCTGTGACTGATTTCTGCTCACAGATTATTAGAAATGTTCAATTTTGTTTCTTAAAGATCTTAAGAATACGGAGAATTAATATTTGGGACCACAGGCATAATTACTCGGGCCATTTGGAATAAGTTATTAATGAGGGAATGATTGAATTTATTTCAATGGTAATTTAATAATCAGATGTATTTTAAATCACATCAGTTATTTGCATAGAGCTTATTGTTTCAATGAAATTTACGCAGCAAAATCCCTTAAGTCATGATAAGAGAGCCAGAGAAAGCCATTACATTTTGATAAAAGATTAAGAAAAACCTTTTTTAAATGTACATGTTTTAAAATGTACCAATGTAAAAAAAAAAAAAAACACTCATTTTCTGTTCAAAATTAATCATCAAATACATCATCAATCCTTCTTCCAAAACATGTTTTTGTCTTATCAGAGTCACTATGTTACGAGCGTTTATATTTTAAAACCCGTCGGGATGGTTTTTAGGGCTGTCAACTTTAGTCGTTTAGTCGACTAATCAGTCAATGCCGTCTTGGTCGACTGACATTCTTATTGGTCGACCAGTCGCATTTTTTTTTCTACCAATAGAAATACATTTTCAATGATTTACTCCTTGATATTTATTCCTTTATAAGCAGTTATTTATTACTGTATTCGAAATATAATCAGCCTATGTTTTATCCCCAACTTTAAATGCTTTAATTTAGGCTATTTTTGTAACAGCGCCACAGTTTAGCGCACACACATAATACACTCGGGAACCGCACCTGTGGCTGGCTGCGCTGCTGCTTCGCGCTCAGTAAGGAATATACCGGTAGGTAGTTTTGCTGTATTCATTTAGGTAGAACGCTACTTGTTTTGGCTTTAGTCGAAATCTAAATCTTTTGTCTGGCTGCATTTTAAAACAAAGACGACAAGACTGTGAAGGTAGGCGACCGCGATATTATGAGCGCGCACATTGCGTGCCAACATTTGAAATCGAACTTGAGCGCGCAAAAGTCGTGAGCAGCGCTTTTAACGGCTTTATCATGATTGTGATTTCTTAATATGTTTTCGTTTTTTTATTTGTACAGTTGACGCATTTGAAAATAGCCTAAATAATGTAACATAAAGAAAATAAACCTACGCCTTGCAGCCTTCCTACAACACAGCCTATTTCAGATTGTTTTTAGGCTTTTTATTTTTTTTTAAAAACGAATCACATTTAAAAAAAATCACTTAATTTTCAAAGAATTGTATTATTATTATAATTTTATTTATTTTTGATGTTTTTTCGTTGTTGTTTTATAAATGCTCTATGACAATTGTTTAAAAAAGTTCAATCAAATTTTTTTTTTCTTTTTTCGACTAATCGTTGCGCAGGACAAGACTTTGGTCGACTAAGGATTTCTTTGGTTGATTACAGCCCTAATGGTTTTCACAAGAAATTGTGTTTATAAAATTTAATTTCACCATAATGAAATGGCCCATAATGCTTTGCTTATTTTGTTTATTTTATTTGCGTCTCGTCAAATCCGAAAATACAGAAAAGTTGCTGTCAGAGACTGTTGACATGGTACATCAGCCATCAGAGGATGGGTACATGGTGGCCATAAAGGGATGAACATGGTCAGAAACAATGCTCAGGTAGGCCGTGGCATTTAAACGATGCCCAATTGGCACTGAGGGGCCTAAAGTGTGCCAAGAAAACATCCCCCACACCATTACACCACCACCACCAGCCTGCACAGTGGTAACAAGGCATGATGGATCCATGTTCTCATTCTGTTTACGAACAGAAATCGAGACTCATCAGACCAAGCAACATTTTTCCAGTCTTCAACTGTCCAATTTTGGTGAGCTCTTGCAAATTGTAGCCTCTTTTTTCCCTATTTGACATGGAGATGAGTGGTAACCGGTGGGGTTTTCTGCCTAATTGCATTGTGAAACCAAACCAAAACTTTCTGAAAGTATAAAATGCATGAAAACGTGAACTTTGGTTCAGACTTTCAGATGTGAAAACGCCCTTACTGATCACACGAAATGGCCACTGCTATAAAAAACAAGACCACCATGTGAAATCCACCCGTCAGCAAAACAAGAAGCCCCTTTTTGCCACAAAGCATACTCGTAAATCAGAATGACACAAAGGCTGATAGTCTCTGATAGGCTGCTTTTATTGGTGCCCAGTGGCTCTATAGGAGCTTGTCTGACTGCTCACATATGCTACCTGCATCTCGTAAGAAACCCATAAACTGATGGCACACAAACTTCCCAATGATTTGCACAGAGAGAAGCCACTGAGGGATCAGCGATCCTCAATTAATTCTGTCAGGAATGTGTTTTCAAGCAGGCCAGATGCAGTGAAGATACCACACGAGGTCCCAAAGCGGGCCGCGGCGAGTGTTAACGTTGACGCGGTCGGATAACAAAGAACGGCTGCTGTACATGAGATGCGAGGTGACTTATCAGGTACGTTTAGGATGGACAGAAAGAGTGCACGTCCACCTGGAAAACTCGATGACAGACGGTCTCTTATTTAAAACACATGTATGTGTGTGTGTATGTCAGACTTATGCAAAATTTATCACCTCACACTTCCCACGAGGCTGTCTTTGCGGAAACATTCCTGATGGGAACTAGGTCTAACCTGAAAAAAGCTCCCCTTCTCATGTCAGAGGAGCTCATTGTGTTCTGACGGTGACGAGCGAGAGGGAACCAGGTTTGTTATGCAAGTCTGGGCTACCGTTTCATCTAAAGCGGACATTTCCTGGCCACAGGCACTTTACAAACTATTTAAGGGTGTCGGAAGAGAAGTTTGTGAGTGACACTGACCTTTTTCATGACAATGAGTGTGAAGGTATATGGGTTAATGACGTTGAGCGTCATACTTTTGTCCAAAAGCCTTGATAATAACAATAAAAAACAAAGATATGGCATCCAAAGTATGTGAGGTAGTACAACTTGATCTCTTTTAATGAATCCGATTATATTTTATAAAGGTATTTTAAAGGTTTTGAAGTGTCAAAAGGTCATTTCATTTCACACAGCCATTTCATTTGTCATTTAAATATCTTATATTTTCAAGATTTGCTATCACAACATTTTTTCTTTGTCAAATCAACTTAAGTAATTTATTTAGTTGAGATAACTTATTATTTTGAGTTTCTGATGATTAAATTAATCTCCTTCATTGTATTAACTCACTTTTTCCAGTTCAATCAACTCAAAATTTTAAGGCAACCTGGTTACGTTGGTTAAGTTAAACCAACAATATTTTTTTACAGCGTGTATATATTTTTTATTCTGCCATGATTTTATAACATTATATATCAACATAGTGCAAAATGGTCTTAGAATTATGTGTGGAAGTCATTGCTTTGTTGTGAGAAAGAATGTCTGGAAAAATTCATTTGGTGTAACCAATATAAAGGCACCATTTTTTAAGTCATGCGGTCAATGTCATGTGACAAGATGTGACATCATTTAGACACCTGCAAAGGAAGCAAAGGAAGTAACTCAATCTTAACTATTTGAAAAAAATCATGGTTTCATTTGCTTATACACATGTCCCGAAATATCAGGTCATTCGGAACAACCGCTATAAAACATGGAGATTGTTGTAATATTTGAAAAACTTGTACTAAATATAAAATGTTTGATTGACTTTTTTGGTAGCTATCTAGCCAGCTAACTATCTAGCTAGCTAGCTAGATATCAGCCTGTTAGCATTGTTTGAAAAGATTTTCATTCGGTGGTATAACCAAAAGTGTCATTCGGTAATACTGTAAATGTGAGGGTGAATCCCACAAAGAAATGTGTCATTGGTGTCATATTTCACCTGAAAATCAATATATATAAATGAAGATATCTATACACAAACATACATAAATATATATATATATATATATATATATATATATATACACACACACACAGTGTGACATATATAATATATTATACATTTAATTCCCCCTTTTGGTTAATATTAGCAGTTAAAAAAACAATACCTTACTATATTTTAAACTACTTCACTTTTTTTTTAAATAATGTATTTTAAAAAATAATCATTTTCTAAATTTTATCCTGCAATACATTTATAAAACAAAACAACAAAAAAAACTTGGTAACGCTTCCTTTTACAGTACAGTACTTACAGTGTACTTACAGTATACTTACCTAGAAAGTAATGGCTAATATAAGGTAAGTACATGGAACAGGGGTAGGTTTAGGGGTAGGTTCAGGGTTAGTACTAGTTATTACCCAGTAATTGTAGTTATTAAAATAAGTACATAGCATTTACATGGGTAACTGGACTGTAAAAGGAAGCGTTACCAAAAACTTTATAAACAAAGTAAAAATAAGGCAATTGCATTAAATACAATGCAATAAAAACTACCAGACTGTACTTTCGACTGTACAATTTGTTAGAAATTATAATTTTTCAAAAATGATGGGCCATATTTACTCAACAGCGCAAATTAGCATGAGAGTGCAATTCCAAAAAAGCTCTGCGTCTTTGCGTGCGTCATCTACCGACGACGAATAACACAGACGCTGCCGGATAATTTCCATAATGACCAACGCAATCTACCAAGAGCAGCGCAAATTAGCATTCGGTTTAAGACTTGCTTTTTTGGCGGGTTAATAATGGCACAAATACACCTTAATAAATCACTGCAGCCGCAAAAAAAAAAAAAAAACAAAAAAAAAAAACAACTTTTTTTGTTTAATAATTTTTCACTGTGTCTTTAGTAAATCCCGACAGTAGTTTTTAATGGCAAAAGAGGGTTTGCGCTGGTGCAAGCTGTTGAATTAATTATTATATATGTGCTAAATGTCACAATGCAAAAAATTTCACTAAGCAAAAATCATAAAACTCATATAAAGAATTTATATTCTTTAAAACAGGCATAATTGATCATTTCCCACCCATTCTCTAACACCTGGGCCCATTCACAGTTGAATGCAAATTTTCTTTCCAGTGAAATTCTCGCATGACTGAGCAACAGTTGAGTGAGTCAAACAGGCTGTTTTTTACTACTGTACCTTTAAGACTTTAAAGACCTCAGTTATGATTTGCTAACTGTTTGCATGTGAAATCAGTATTAACACTTGTTTTCCATGATTTGTTTCCTTTAAATGACAACTTTAAACATATGGCATGCATAGAAAATTAATTTACCAGCCAATTAACTGACTAAGCATCTGCAGACTCTGGTCATGTGACAGCGTTGACAAGGATTCGATGACAGCTTTATGTGGGAAACTTGCACTGCACAGAATAATTCGCAAATGCGAAAATTCTCAATCCCAGAATCCCAAGCAAAGACTTTCAGCTATTCTCACTTGCCCGTGGCTATGACAGCTTGCAAAACCAGCCTTCTTATCTCTCTGATGACCAACAGCGGAGGCGTTCTGATCTCGAACCCTGACCCACCGGACCTCAAAGCTCTGGACCACCACACCTCCCGTCTCCACCAGCAGAACGCTGTCACAACTGACATCATCATGTCGAGCATTGCGCAGATATGAAGGCGTGTTTGACCCAGGAGAGTGAAGACTGACCTACTTTGGGGCGATTCCACTCGTTTCCGCAGGCAGGGACAGCAAACTAAGGTTTGAAGGACACACCAGACCTACCTGCTCTCTCATGCTTCAGCTCAATGTCTGCTTCTTGGGGATTTGTTATCTTGGAAGACTTTAAAAGTAGACCTAATAAAGCAGCGATTCTGGAGCCATGGGACGAATCTGACTGCAAACCTGAAAACAGAATAAGTTTTAGGGTTATCAACTAAAAGGGGAAAAAAGCATAAATTTAATTGTATGGTGATTAGTTAAAGGGATAGTTCAATTTGAAATTAATTTTTTGATATGTTTTAGCTTACCTCAAGGGCATCCAAGATGTAGGTGTCTTTGTTTCCACAGTATTTTCAATTTTGATATTTTTAGGTCAAACCGTTCTTGTCTGTCAGTCATATAATGGAGGTCTATGGTCACCACCTCAAAGAGCATGCACAGAGAAGTCCAAATTAAACATGATTTAATGACTCGTAAGTGTAAGTACACACTGATGGCCTAAGACACGAAACGAGCGGTTTGTGTGAGAAAACGAACAGTATTTATATTGTTTTTACCTCTTGTAGCGCGGGCGAGGGCGTTCTGTGGCTAATATAAATACTGTTCGTTTTCTCACACAAATCGGTCGTTTCGTGTCTTAGGCCATCAGTGTGTACTTACATTCACGAGTCATTAAATCATGTTTAATTTGGACTTCTCTGTGCATGCTCTTTGAGGTGGTGACCATAGACCTCCATTATATGACTGACAGACAAGAACGGTTTGACCTAAAAACATAAAAATTAAAACTACTGTGGAAACAAAGACACCTACATCTTGGATGCCCTTGAGGTAAGCTAAAACATACCAAAAATGAATTTCAAAGTGAACTATAGTATCCCTTTAATCAAATTTATTGCTATATCAATATTTGCTGAGAAAAGACCCCAAATGGACATATTTCAATGATATTACTGGGTTAGATGAGTAAATCATTGCATAGATGTTAGAAGTCTATATAAATATGGTCTCATTTAAATGTATATATATGCACACACACATACACATTTTCAATCAATAATGTATAATGCAATTTTTATTGTAATTTAAAGAGAAGTCTAAAGGCAAGTAAGATTGTGTGCCGTTTCATCACATGCTCAGTGATCAAGAATTCATTGATCATAGTGCATTGTCAGTACATTGAATGACAAGACCTGATGTATGACTAAGCACAGACAGAACAGGACTTTTCCATCTTAAAGGGATACTCCACTTTTTTTTTTTTTTTGGAAATAGGCTCATTTTACAACTAAGAGCTAAACAGTTGAGTTTTACCGTTTTCGAATGTATTCAGCCGATTTTCTGATATTTCGAAGAATATCAGAATAACCAGATAGTTTCTGGTCTCACAGACTTCCATAGTAGATAATTTTTTCCTACAATGGAAGTCAATGAGACCAGAAACTGTCTGGTTACTGATATTCTTCGATATTCTTCAATTCGAAAACGGTAAAACCCAACGGTTTAACTCTGAGGGAGTTGTAAAATGTGTCTATTTCCAAAAAAAGTGGAGTATCCCTTTAAGCAACTGGTTATTCATGCAGACCAACAGATTATCAGTGGTGTGCGACTGACAAACTTTCCCAATGATGTCAGCAGTCTCTGACAGTTAAAGGAATAGTTGACCCTAAAATCCAATTGTCGCCCGCATTTTGTTTCAACCCTGTATTTGATAACACTTCTTATGAGATTTAAGTATTTAACCGCCACTGCTAAATCACCACTTCAGTGTATATCACAACATCTAGAGACTAAAATGGCCTTGCAACACCTGTTTCAATGTAATGGGAATAAGTAAAACCTTACGCTTTCTTATTTTCAGAAGCGCTATGACGTGCCTCATTGTTATGGTTTGTCTAACAGCTTAAGGGAGAACAATAAAGGCGTCTGAATCGGAGAACTAAACGCATTGCACAGTCTCCCGCTTCATAACTCTTGTCTTCACAGGTCTTTGAATGCTTTGACAACGCTGGACTGTCTGTGCCAGACGATGTTCTCACGGCAAAGGAATGCCAGCGACTACAGAATAAAGAAAGAGGCACTGCTCTTTCTGACATACAGTATCTCTCATGTCTCCTCCTATGGGTTTGACATCCATCAATCCAGCCTGAAATTTAGTTCCTTGGAGTGAGAATGGCAGACAACTGATGTTTCACTGCACAAAAAGGCGAGACATTGGGCAGGTACACAGTGAATCACAGAATAATAGCACCATCTGTGTACCACGTTAGAAAGGCACAAAATGTTTCACATTGTTAATATTTTCTTTTGTCGTAGTTTCCATTAAAAATGATCTTAAAGTAATTTAAACATCATAAAAACAAACAACTAAATTCTTGAGAAGCAAAATAAATTGTGACTTGTTTTAGATGTTTTACTGATTGGCTAAAAAATATTATATATTGTTTTATATAATGTAATAATCTTTGGTATAGCACTTTACAATAAGGTTTAGTTTGCTAAAATGCTGGGTTGTTTCAACCCAAATTTGGCGTCAAATATGGACAAACTCAAATGTTGGGTTAAAAAATGTAATAAAAATATTTACCGCTGAAAGTGAAAGTTGAAGTTGGGTTAAAATTTTAAATTACATTTTTAACCCAACATTTGGGAATGTCCATATTTGACCCAAATTTGGGTTGAAACAACTCGGCATTTTTTAGTTAACATGAACTAAGAAAGAACAATACCTCTACATCATTTATTAATCTTAATTAAAGTTAATTTCAGCTTTTACTGATACATTATTAAAAGTTGTGTTTGTTAACATTAATTAATGCACTGTGAACTAACATTAACAAATACTTTAACAAACGTATTGCTCATTGTTAGTTTATGTTAGTTAATACGTTCATTTTAACAAATGAGACATTATTGTAAAATGTTACTTTAAAAAAAAAAGAAAAAAATATATTTTACAAAAGAGAAGATATGAAGACTTTTTCCACTTTTTCTTTTAAATCTTTAAGCATTTTTTTTACCGGAAAACAAGAACAAAATAATGATTTACGCAATTATTTTTAACGATCAAGAACGATTAAGACTGACGTGACATCAAAGGTAAAATAATTTGTAATTTTGTAAATGTAAAAGTTGTGAGAAACAGTCTTTTATGAGACACCACTTTGACATGAACGGGTGGATTCGAGATGCTTCTCTGATTGTGGGTGTGTCGCAGTCATCATCAAGTATTAACTTAATTACTTACATGAGCGATCAAATCATCACTTAAATGAATTATGAGATTTTTTTGAGACATGTTTACGGCTCTGGTGTTCCAGAAACGGACAGACAGGAATCTTGAAAAACCAGCGGATTTATGAAGGATAATTTCATGACGAATACAACTTAAGCTCTAAATTATCGCAGAATCTGCTATTCTGTCGTTTACGAATGAAATCACTTGGACTCGTCTCTTGGTTTATAAACAGTGACAGAACACAAGTTCACAGTAAGGCACTTACAATGGAAGAATCTGCCAAGGGTATCGGAAGTTTCAGAAGCAGAAATGTAATTTTATTTAGTAAAAAAAATGTTATTCGATCGGTATGTCCATTTGAGATGGGACTACTTTTCTAGGTGGATGAACTTCTAAATATGCAGCACCCATATAGTTCCAGAAATTGCAGTTTTGTTCCATGCAAACCCATTTAATGTTGTCCTGCAAACCACATATATATAGACCATTTTGCAAGATGTAAACAACACTGGTCCAGAAGCACTTTCTGTTTCAGTTTGTAACTGTTTTCTTTATTTCACATGTAAAGAAAACATCTTAAAGACGTTTGTTTAACTTTTTGATTCAGTTTTAAATGTTCTGTTGGTTGTATTTTATCACAGCTTTTATGTAGTGTTAAAAAACTGAAACAGGAAGTGCTTCTGGACAGCGTTGTTTACATCTTGTGAAATGGTCTATATATATATATATATATATATATATATATATATGTATGTGTGTGTGTGTGTGTGTGTGTTTCTAAATGTGTAGGCAACTATAATCCCTGATGATTCCCTCCTACAACGCACTGAATACTCCTTTACATAAACGCATCACTTGCAAATGCTTGTTCCGGCCCCGTCGTCTATAAAACCCTTACAATTTGATGCAATTTCACTTTTTAATTAAGCCGTACTGTGTCATAAATCACGAATCAAGATAATTAACAAAATAACAGAGGCTGATAATGTACAGGCTCGCCTTAAATCTCCAAAGGTCCCGTCGCTGGGCAGTAATAAAGAGCAAATAATGGTGTGGCTGCTTGATATTTTGGTGCTGGAAGTACTGGGAAAATAACACCTTTAACAGCACTGCGGTCTTAATTTGTAGAGGCCGCCTTGCGCTGCTCTTCTCGGGAGGCAGGTCATTTATCATTTAGGCGGCCGTTATTTTTAATGAGTCTGTTATCATTCATTTTAGGGCATCCCACCTTTCCTTGACATGGATAGTATTTCTTTTTATATAGGACACAGGATTTATGCCTCCCTCTCTCTGCATTTTGCTCGTCAGCCACAGCCGCTCTTTCTTTCTTTCTTCCTTTCTTTCTTTCTTTTGCTAACTCTCTCTCACTCCAGACACCCCCCCCCCTCTCTCTCTCTCTCTCTGGACAGGAAGACATCTTTCTTGTCTTCCTGATGGCTCTTTTGGGGGCTAGAGCTGAAAATCAAAAGCCAGATTTGATTCATCATAATTTTAAAGGTGAAGTGTGTTATGGTATTGTGTTAAACAAGTTCTCCTGTCCTAGTTTAATGTGTAGAGTCAACTATAAGCAAGACATGAGTATGTTGATTCCCACAGACTCAACAAATAGCATGAGATTGGGGGAGGGACAATCTGTTTAACGAACCAATGCATATGAGGGAGGGGTGTGTCCTGGAAACCTGTTTGAAAATAGCCATTATTTTACAAATCATTTTGGTAACCAATGTGCAAAACATTGGAACCAAATTATTTTCGTGACATTCAATTGCAATTATTCTTGCATTTAGGGGTGTGGTCCTGGTCAAGACAATCTCCTGAACTCCAAACTGAATGTCAGAATGGGGAAGAAAGGGGATTTAAGAAATTTTGAGAGTGGCATGATTGTTGGTGGCATAAGTATTTCACAATCTGTTCAGTTATTGGGATTTTCACACACAACCATTTCTAGGGTTTACAAAGAATGGTGTGAAAAGGGAAAAACGTCCAGTATGTGGCAGTCCTGTGGGCGAAAATGCCTTGTTGATGCTAGAGGTCAGAGGAGAATGGGCTGACTGATTCAAGCTGATCGAAGAGCAACTTTGACTAAAATAACCATTCGTTACAACCGAGGTATGCAGCAAAGCATTTGTGAAGCCACAACACGCACAACCTTGAGGCGGATGGGCTACAACAGCAGAAAACCCCACCGGGTACCACTCATCTCCTCTACAAATAGGAAAAAGAGGCTACAATTTGCAAGAGCTCACCAAAATTGGATGGTTGAAGACTGGAAAAATGTTGCCTGGTCTGACGAGTCTCGATTTCTGTTGAGACATTCAGATGATAGAGTCAGAATTTGGCGTAAACAGAATGAGAACATGGATCCATCATGCCTTGTTACCACTGTGCAGGCTGGTGGTGGTGGTGGTGGTGTAATGGTATGGGGGATGTTTTCTTGGCACACTTTAGGCCCCTCAGTGCCAATTGGGCATCGTTTAAATGCCAACTGAGCATTGTTTCTGACCATGTCCATCCCTTTATGGCCACCATGTACCCATGATGGCTACTTCCAGCAGGATAATGCACCAAAAGCTCGAATCATTTCAAATTGGTTTCTTGAACATGTCAATGAGTTGACTGTACTAAATTGGCCCCACAGTCACCAGATCTCAACCCAATAGAGCATCTTTGGGATGTGGTGGAACCCTGGATGTGCATCCCACAAATCTCCATCAACTGCAAGATGCTATCCTATCAATATGGGCCAACATTTCTAAAGAATGCTTTCAGCACCTTGTTGAATCAATGCCACGTAGAATTAAGGCAGTTCTGAAGGTAAAAGGGGGTCAAACACAGTATTAGTATGATGTTCCTAATAATCCTTTATATATACTGCTTATACACACACACATTTGTTTTTTTCTTCAAAAGTACTTCAATAATAAAATAAAACTACTACTTTAAGTACTACAAGAATCATTAAAAGGAATTTAATTGATAAGTGGAGGTTTTAAGTTCCTTACAATTACCATTTTTATTTCTCAAGGGCTCAAAAGGGCTCCTCAAATGGAAACAACAGTCTGCGTGGAATATTTTTCCTGAATATGAAACTGCAGCTATACCTCAGAGTTTGGCAGATGAATGTAGGCGAGTTGCAGCGGCACGTCTACAGGTGTGGTTATTTCAGGGCAGACTGGAGCTTTGCTAAACGCCATAACTCTTCCCTTGATGTAGCATATCATTCAGCTCATGTCAAGCTGTGACAAGATATGACACGTTTTGACAGATTACGGTCGGCCCACACATCTGACTCTCAGCTCGTTAGCCAGCGTTAACTACTAGTGTATTCACTGATGAAACTGATGCGAGGTTGACGTTTGTTGTTATTTTTTCATTTTTGATGAACGTCTGAGCAAACACACTGCTTAATAGAGAAAATACACATCGTAAAGATATAGTTCACCAAAAAACGTGTTTTGAAATGACCTAGGGATGAGTAAATGAAAAGTTCAGATGCAAAAGCCTCTAAATGACATTTGAAATTTTCTTCTAAAATGATCATTTTTATCAAGCTTGTATATTTAAGTTCAGTAATTTCACTTAAATGGCAATGAAGATTACCTATTAATTGTCATTTAAGTGAAATTACTGAACTTAAATATACAAGCTTGATAAAAACGGTCATTTTAGAAGAAAATTTCAAATGGCATTTAGAGGCTTTTGCATCTGAACTCTTCAAATATAAATAAAGACATCAATTTCATTTGTGGGTGAATTATTTCTTTAACATTTTGATCACTGTTTGTCATTCATCCATTCCTGACATGTAATCATCAGGTAAAAATCACACTCCACTTTTGTCTTGCAAAACACAAGCCAAAAAAAACGCCACTTTTACATTCCTCTCAACATCCAAGACAATTACGCAACGTCCTGTGACGACTGACCCTCAAGGTTTCTCTTGATATATGAGCCGTTCATTCTGTCTGTTTTCCTCTTCATTTTAACATGATGCCTCGGTGTAAATATTATGCTTTCTCAAAAATATTCTGCTAAGGAAGCCAGCTCTTTCCCCGCATTCGCACCGCGGCTCAGACTAATAATGCGAGTTTATTGTTCAATGCGGTACGGAACGAGGATATGTCAACAGTCAAAAATGTGCACTGGAACAATGGAATGTCTGTTTAATGTGAGATGTGTGGGTGGTGCGTCAGGATTGTTCTCTTGATTTATGAGGTTCCTGTGCCTTATTTTTTTACAGTAAGGCTTAGCGCAATATGTCCACAGAGCTGCATCCTGTTGGGAGCAGTGACCGACATGTGTTCCTGTGTTGGAATGGTGTGGCATTCGTCTCTGGCCAGAATCTCCATGGTGCTTATCACCACCATATGGGATACTGGCACGGAAAGACGGTGCGGCAAACAGGCCTGCATCACACGACTGCGGGTGAATGCTTCTGCTTTAAGAAGTCCAATGCATCAAATGTGCTTGTGCAACTGTATAGAGGTCTATTTACGTGGCGTAAGACTAATGGGTCATGGTTTGGCGGGTTTGTTGGGGGGGAAAAAAGAACGAATTATGATTTAGCCTTATAGGAGGGAGAAAAATGCTAGTGAAAATGACAAACCTAATAATATTTAATATATGCTCGAGGAAATTTGTCCACCGTGTTACAATACATTTTTACAATGCAATGTGTAACAGGGTGGACATTTTAAGTTAATAAAGCCCATTACTTGATAGGAAAGAACAATATGCTAGCAGAAGATTAACATTTAGGAATTTCAAAATAAAAAATAAAATAAATGCATGTTGAGTATAAATTTACACAACAGGATGGACATGTTTTTTTTATGCTGTTAGAAAAGGTTTATGACTAATACTTTCTTTGTTGGACTTTCCCTGCAAGGAAATTATGTCACTTCTAGCAAGTCATGTTATTTTGGACATAAAATATTACGTTTTAAAGAGCAAGAAGCACCAATTTAACAAAGATGAAAAAAATACGGTATAAACAGTAATATTGTGAAAAATAACAATTTAAAATAAAAACAATAAAAAAATAAATTAATTAGGGCTGTCAAACGATTAATCGCGATTAATCATGAATAATTATTTTGTATATATATATATATATATATATATATATATATAAATACACACACATGCTTGTATATATTAAATAAATATTTTCATGTATATAGATTTGTAAATATTTTATATTATATATAAATATAAATATGTTATATATAAATTAAATTATATATAAATATAAATATTTTATAGATAAATTATTTTTTTTCTTAAATATACATGCATGTGTGTCTATTTATATATATATATATACACAAAATAATTATACACAGTGCACCCACATATATTATGTAAACACAAACTTTTATTTTGGATGCGATTAATCGTTTGACAGCCCTAAAAATAATACTTTAATTCAGTAAGCACACACTGAATTGGTCATGCGTAACAGTTAAGATATTTAGGATTTATATTTATAAAAGATTACCGTTTCAAACAAATGCTGTTCTTTTGAATTAATAATAAGAACCACTATTAATAGTTGAGCACTAATAATAATTAATAATAATCAGGATCATGTGACACTGAAGACTGGAGCTAAAAATTCAGCTTTGATCACAGGAATAAATTACATTTCAAAATATGTTAAAATAGAAAACAGTTATTTTAAATTGTAATAATATTTTACAATTTTTACTGGAATTTGGACAGAAAAGACTTCATTTAAAACTTTAAATCAGACCTTTGAATAGTAGTGAATCACATCGCAATTATAATGATAAAAAATGTCTCACCAAATCAACACATTAAATTGATTCCTAAAAGAATCTAGTTGAGAAATCTTGATCGATTACATAGGAATTTGTCTGTCAAGTGCTTCAAAAAGTTTTCATTACTCTTAGGTATGAATCAAACATTTTGTTGGAAAACTATGTTGCATGAGAATAGAATAACATTTAATGCAAAACATGCAGTATTCTTTCATTAGGACGTAAAACCCACCAAACTGCAGGAATACGATGCACACATGGGTATAATTGCACACGGCGTACTCCACAACACCATGTCGCACATGTATGCCAACACGCCCACACACGCTCACCCTGTGCCCGCAACTCCATCAACACACACCTCCGCACACCCTTGTACCCGGATAACCACGGCCAAGCCCACACACGGCTATTTGGCTTTGGTTTCGTGGCGAATAGAGAGGGAAGGTTTGCACTTCCAGCCTCGTTCAGAGAGAGGAAACGCGCCTGCCAAGCTTCGGAAATCCTTTGACGGCGCTAGAACTCGGGCGAATCTGTCCAAAGTGCCTGACGTGGGAGATTATGGTGGCGTCGTGCGCTAGATAAACCCACAAAGATCATGTTTATGTTTAAAAACAGCCATATGTCACACTTTTGCAGCTGCCACCAAGGGTTGCGAGCCTCCTCGCGCGTGCCGTTACGGTCGAGATATCAAGCAGGATATGCATTACGAAAACACAGTCCCCAGACAGGCAGGCCTTTCATCTAAAGTTATTGCCACGCTGCCTGGGGTAATACATCACGAATTCTGTAAGGACAATGCTAAGAAGCGCAATCTGAGGACAAATGCATCATAGTTGCACAGTGAGCATTTTGTTCCAAATAATGTTGTCATCAATTTTCATCTTTTGTTTAAACATATTAGTCTTTTGGACAAGATAGGTCATATTTCAGCGGTTTGATAAATTCTCCCTTCTTGCCTTTTCACAGAATGTGCACTTAATTAATTACACAACCTTTAATTGGACAGATTATTCCTAATGGTTGTGCGATGCTAAATGTACAAACTCAGAAGAGGCTCAGGAGTCATTATTTTAATGCCACATTTTCAGCTCGTTGCAATCAGTATATTTCAAATAATTAATCAGTTTCACATCGCGAGAAACATTTGGCCTAAAATAGACAAATTACGCTCACATTTGTGGAGGGATTTTTTTTTTTTTATCATTATATATCTCCAATACCATCCTGTAATATCACAGATGCAGTGCTTTATTAAGGGCGAGAGAGTGTGTGTTTTTTTTCTTCGTCTAATTTTATGATATCTGCAGGCATTTGGGTGTTTAATTAGGGCGGTAATGTCCGGTGATGTACGTGATGGATTTTTACGGAAGCCGGCTTTAACTATCTGAGGCGATATCATAAATCACAACCTTGGCTGTAATGCTTGTGTGAGTTTGTTTAATTAGGATGTCCACTGAGAGATTCTGGGTGTTGCTTGGTTTGCATAAGGAATGCCAGTTATACAAACACAACAGAGATTTCACATTTCATTGTGCTCCGAGGATTATCTATCCTGCTGATAAAAAAAATGAAAAACTAGTCATCACTGATACTAAGAGTGTGTTTGTGTGCATCTCTAGAACCTTTTTTTTTGTCTTTGACGGCTTAAATTATTCTCTGCGACTCTGCTACCCCTTGGAGAACCAAATATAATGTGTTCTTATAATGCGACCCACTCGTGTTAATAAGCCAACAGATGCTATTTTCGAATAAAAATGTTTCCAATCAGGAAGCGGTCACGGCCTGTGTCGTTCGTGGGACTAAAGGCGCATTTCGAGCAGCAAATGCCAATGGCCTCTCAAGTGCAAGCCAAGTAGACCTACTGAATTTAAATTCAATATTTCACGCTACGTCTCGATTCCCTAACGTGATTCTGATCCGGTCATGAAAATTAACTTTTTCTGGATACAAATCTAATAAATAAAATTGACAATTTGCAACATAAGCGTACTATTAGTCTTTGTAAAGGGGACGTAACAACTAGAGCCCGACCAATAAAGGATTTTGAAGGCCGATACCGATACAAATATTTTTTGCTTTTAAAATCCGATATATCGGACGATATTTTTATTTTTTCAGAAACGCGCAACAAAACATTAACAGATTTCCCTAACATTGTTCATTTTTGTAGTTATTTATGAGTTTTAACTAAAATAATATAATAATGCATTTTAAAAAGAAACTCTGCTGTGGACACTTTTGGTCCTGTGAATAAAAAACGGAAAACTTTTTTTTGTAACACTGTAACTAACTTAGTTTAATTAATTCGTCAACTATGCAGCATAGCCTAACTTTTTCACCACAATCAGTATCATTTTCATTACAACTAACATTATATAGGGCTATAGTATTGTGTTTGATTACATTCTCTGAGTGATGGAAAGTATATGTTTAATAACTGGTCTGCTATGGTATGGTAAGGCTAATTTCCTAGCTAGCAGTTTACATCGTAGATGCACACAGTTAAATCATATTTTAACGTTTATATATATATATATATATATATATATATATATTATGCACAGTAAAAACTCTTACTGACACTCTTCACTGACTCCGTGCTGACTTCTTGGTAACCAATTAAGCAAACATCATTGTTTTAGGTGGTAGTGTAAATACTTTATGCATCGAAAAAAAGTTTTCAAGACAGATTTAATGTGAACTTTAAAACTGAACAAAATTTTGATTAAAAAAATCTGTTAATTAACCGCTTGAAGGGACAGTTCACCTAAAATAATCAGAAATAATGTCAGAATTTATTTACCCTCAAGTTGTTTTAAACCTGTATGAGTTTCTTTCTTCTACTGAAAACAAAAGAAGATATTTTGAAGAATATTAGTAACCAAACAGTTGGACCCCATTGACTTCAATAGTATTTTTTTTTTCATAAAAATATATATTTTTAAAGATTAAAGCACTTTAAGAAAAGAAAGCGTAAAAAAATTCTAAAACAAATGTACTATACAAAAAAGATTTTTTATATTAATATATATTTTACAAAATAATTTTATTCTCAAAATGCAATAAAATCGTAGGTTTAACCAAGTTATGTTCCAAATTTGAAGTTGATATCATAAAAAAGAGGTTTTTATTATATATATTTAGGTGCTGTACCAAAACATATCCTCCAGTTGACACCCGCATTCCATTTAAATTTTGTAATGTTCTTCTAAAACATTAATTAAATATATTTTTTAATAAAAAAATATTTAATTATGATTATGATTTATTTATTTATTTTGTATAAATAATTTATTATACATGTTCTTTTACAATGTTTGTATGTAAATATACAAATATATAAACTTTGTTTTATTTTTGAAGTTTATTTAGCTTTCATTTTTTATAAAATTACATGAATCATAGTTTAAAAATTGGTAATCAAACAGTTGATGCCATAGTAGGAAAAAAAACAGGAAAATACTATGGAAGTCAATGGCTGCCGTCAACTGTCTGGTTACCAACATTGTTCAAAATATCTTATTTCGTGTTTAACAGAAGAAAGAAACTCGTACAGGTTTGGAACAACATGAAGGTAAGTAGGCTAATTACAAAATTACAATTTTGGGGTGAACTATCCCTTTAAGTGCGAGTAACGCATTCTTTTTAAAGAAATTCTCAGTTTGAGTTGATCATGTTCTATATAGACCTCATATAGAGGCAGAATCAAATTGGGGGGCTATCAATGTTTAACGTGCCCAGCTGGATGGAGACTGGTAAATGTGGTGCAGCGTGGTACCGGGGGCACGTAGGCCAGGTGACCACAGCAGGCACGCGTGTCAGTCCGTGCTCATTAACGTGACTGATAATGCCATCTATCAGCCATCTAATTGGCGATGAGGGTATTTTAACCAGGCCCACGTATCCATCACACAGCTGTGGACAAGATGATGGCACTTCATTACCAGAGTGCTAACCAGGTAAAAGTCACATCCATTTGTAATGAGTGCGGGGGCCGCTTTCACTCCTGTCCATTTTCATTATGTAAAGTTCAACGCATATGTATGTGTATTGTAATTATCTTGATGAATATGCAAGCTTACTTCACTTTGATTTTTCCACATAATGTCACAGGCAGCGAAGACCGTGGAACAAATAACTGTGGTGAGGTGAGCATGTTTCGAAATGATACATATGCGAGTTTCGCTTTCACTTGATTGTGTTCTTATTTTTGGTGTTTTATTTATTTGTTACAGTAGATAAAGAGAACAGAAACAATTTACGATTGAGAAATGTCATAACCCAATGAGTCAAGAAGTGGCTGGTTAGCATAGATAACCAAATTATCTGGAGGCAAAGAGCACTTTTCTCCATTTGAATGCAATTCAGCATATCAATATTTCATTATATGATAATAGATGATTTCCAGTCTTTTTTTTAAGTGCCGTTATTATGCTTTTCGAATATTTCATTTGATGCAAGCCTAATGTAGTTGTTTGTGAATGTTAAAGTTCTGCAAAGTTTCAAAGCTCAACGACGGTCTCGTATCTCTCACGGAGGAGCGGGAAATTTCTTAGCAATGTTAAAACGCACATCAACCGTTAGCGTTCATGTAAACACTACATTCAGATTCACCAATGAAATGAATTCAGTTAGACTGAAACAAAAGCTGTGCATGTAAACAATGAATGGCGACTGCAGAAAGCAAAAGCCGAATCCCGGACATCGACGGCCGGACATGTTCGGGAAAAAGAGGATGGTAACCCTTACTACTCAGCTTTCTCCACAGAACAAGAGCCTGCTAGCTTAGCTTCCAAACAAAGATGGCCGACACTATGTGTTCATTCTGTGAGTGAGATCGCCCTCTATGGGCGGGTTGAGAACAACAAAGCGGGACAGACCCGAATACTGACTGTAGTCTTTAGCCTCTGGACAAAAAAATCCTCCGATGACGCAAAATGATAATTTTTGTGTCATAAGAGGATTTTTTCCATACACAACATACATAAATCTCTCGTCTCAGGGGGATATGAGGGTGGAAAGCATGGTAATTCGAAAATACTACAGGTTTCCTATTAATACAAAGCTTATTACTAAATCCTGAAGTATCGCTTTAAGAGTAAAATACCGAACTTTGACCTTTAACCTTTTAGAGTGCCATGGCTAGGCTATATTTCTGAGAGAAATGTTCTTATTCTTTTATGTTAAAATGTTTATTTTAGTACT
>CM075883.1:24747979-24840479 GCA_038021265.1 Cyprinella venusta | reverse complement strand
TAGATAGATAGATAGATAGATAGATAGATAGATAGATAGATAGATAGATAGATAGATAGATAGATAGATAGATAGATAGATAGATAGATAGATAGATAGATAGATAGATAGATAGTCTCAGGCCTGTGTGCAGCACTGGATAACAGGTTCTTGCAAATCATTTTTTACACCCTTATCAACCATCTGCGACTTCTTCCTCTCAGATGAGGTGCCGCTAAATGACTGTCAGCCCACGCACTGCTCCTCTATGTTCTGCTGCGCCGCTCATAATTGGGAAGGGGTGGCTCAGGCCGGTTTCCCAGCGTGACCTTTCTTAAACTCACCCGCCCGGGGAATTGGGCAGAGTCTGCGATTAAATTACTTCTCCGGCACCTCGGCCCCTCACCTTGAGCACCAGCACTTGGCTCGGGTTCACGGGCTTTACGGTGAAGGCCCCCCTAATCTGCCCCCCCCTGACCCGTCACGTCTGCTATACAGGAAGAGCAAAGCTTTTTATTTTGCCAAGCATCACTATTGTTGCTCATATTTGGAGTCAGTGATTTGAATAAATCTACGGTGGCCTAGAGAGCGCGAAAACACATGCAAAAAAGAAAAACACCCACAAATTAAGTTTCACAACACACATGTTCCCCAAATACTCACACCACAACCAAACACAGAAACGCGGACGGAAACGTTTCCAGTGGACCCTAATAAGTGACGAACCCGGCCGGCTGGGACGTGCTTATTGCTCGTGATCATCCCTATGCCATACTCCCTTCTAAGGGCAGACGGCAGAGCCCTTGAAACGGGACTTTGCAGTGAGCAGGACACTAGTGTGTAGCCATTTGGATCGCACTTGATGAAGGAGCAACGAAAGACAACGTAATTTCCTCATTATTTTCACCTTGGGTGTTTCCATGACAACGCAGCACAGTGTCCATCAGCTGAGTAGCTGTTATTACCAGAAATATCTTTTATTTGCAACAATAATGTTAACAGCAATGATATCTACATGTTATACTACACTGAAAAAAAAGATTTTTTTGGTAAGATAAATACTACTGAAAAAAACCAATGTAATTTACAAAAAAAAAAAAGTTAGTTCAGGCAAGAATAAAAAAAAATAAGTAAATTCCATATCAGTACTTAGTAGAAGTCAAGCGAGTAGAAATGAAAGCATAAATTTGAACTCAATAAAATAAAGTAAAAATTACTCAACTTTTCTGATACTGGGGTTCCCATCATGCACTGGACCTCGAATAATTAATGAGGTTAATTTTTCACTGGTTTCCAGCTGTATTTACACTGTTTTATCATTGCTTTTGTTGTCAGGATTAGTAACTTGCCATTTTGTGACATTTAGAGGAAATTTTCTGCTCAAAATGACACATTCAAACACAAAAACGATCCATCAAATGTTACCGTCATTGTGTATTGTCTACCAAGTATTGAGGTCTTTGCATTCACATCATGCTTAACATCTGACATGATGAAGAATAAATTACTTAGATAGGCTAAGTAAAACACATACTATAAATGACTGGTATAATTCAAAAAAATTGTTTGAGTGAAATGTAATGCAAAGGAAATTACAACTAAATCGATATTAATCAACCTTTTACTAGCCAAGTTACTTATATTCTTTGTTACTTTCACTTAACTAAAGTAAAGTTTACTTAATTCCATATTCCAAGTAAATTTTAACTTAAGATTTCTAATTAAAGCTACTGATAAATATGTTTAGGTTTTTACTTGGCAAATCTTTCTAAATTTACTAGCATTTTCTGAGTGGAAAAAGTTGCCTAGCTTTTTTCAAGTAAATCCTATGCCACATTTTTTTCAGTGTAAAAAAATATGTTTAAAATATGCATTATATAGGCTATCTGTATGTGAGTGTCTCAACTTTAAAACTTTCCATCTCATCTTTGGACCATGCATTAACTAACATTGCTTATGAAACTTATATAAACATAACACGACAACATTTGTACATTGCAACTGATGTTTATGTAGATTAATATATTTCCCTCATGTTCTTTTTCTCTATCTTGTTTATTTATTTATTTATTTTAGTTTTCAGTTCATTGTTCTTTTCTCAGTAGTATTCTGATGACATTGAACATATTGTTAATACATTTTGTATTGTCAAAGTTGTATGTCATAAACATGTCATCTCTGTATGTTTTGCAAAAAATTTTAAATAAATAATAATAATAAAGTAGACTTTGAGCTGTATAAGCACGTCCCAGCCGGGTTCGTCACTTATTAGGGTCCTGTGCTATGTTGTGAGTATTTGGAGCACACGTGTGTTGTACTTAATTTTCGGGTGTTTTTCTGTTTGCCTGTTTTCTATAGAGAGCCTAAGTCCCTCCCCTTCCGGTCGACCACCATGGGACCTTACTTCGGAAAAATATTGAATGGTAGTCAATGGCGAGAGACAACAAAAAATTTGATCTGGTTTGAATTGTGCCCTGAATTACACATATGATGTTTGTCAATTTAAAAGATACATTTTAAAGTAAAGAAAGTCGCAGTTTGATGTAAAACCGTTGAGGTATAAGACTGTGAAAATACGTAATTACAAAGACTACAAACCCCAAAGGCGCACATTTTCTCTCAATGACTGAAGCTAACTTTACTGAGGCTGTCTGTCATTGTTTCTACAGCCTTACGTTATAATCGTAACGTTACGCCGTCCTACCTGAGTGTTTTGTACCAGACTGCACGCACACGAGCAGCGGATCTCGTTTCTCTTCCCGGGAGATGTAGTTCACAGAGCGATTGTCACATAAAACTAAATGTAACTCTTCTGTTGTATGACAAACTGCGACGTTTTTGACTTTGAGAATCATCTTTTAAATTGACAAACATCATATGTGTAATTGAGGGCACAGTTCAGACGGAATAAAAAGATAAGTTGTCTCTCGCCATTGACTACCATTCATATTTTTTCCGAAATAAGGTCCCATGAGCCGGAAGCGAAGGGGCGGGACTTAGGCTCTCTATAGTTGCAGCGCGTTGAGCTCTCTCAGCCACCGTACAAATCCCTAAACCAAAGTATTAAAGTTCTGGGGGAAAAATAGAAATACACTATAGTTGTCACTGAAGTCCACTTATAATAGGTTTCTTGCATCAAAAACAAATGTACATTACCGTAAGTTTGAGGTCGGTAAGATTTTTAAAATATTTTTCAAAGACGTATAGCATCACAGAGACGTCTATTTGATGCGTGTTTACATCTGAAAGACGTATTGTATTTTTTGATCAGACGTAGTGTTTGCTCATCTGCAATACATCTATAGGACGTTTTCTGTCAGATGTTAAATAGACGTTTTTGAAGATTGTTCGAAGACGTTCTTTTATGCCTGGTTCAGATCACACAATTTTAGCCCGATTTTGGCACGAACCGTTTGACGTAGGGTGTCGTGGGGATTCGTAAACGACAACGGGCGTCGGGACGCAAGATTCGATCGTATCATCTCGTATAGTGTGTCATAGTGGGCGACAACCTATGTCGCGTCTGCGATGCTTCACGACATCACAACAAAAAGACTAGCATGTTTAATTTTTTAACGGTCGTCCACGACGGTTCCGTCACATGTATGAGGTTGACCAATAGGAGCACAGAAGCTTTTCAAAAATGGCGAAACAAAGGGAGACGATTGTGCTAACGTTAAAACTAAAAGTAAAAATATATAATAAAACAATATTTTACCTCAAGTTCTCGTTGGAGGATTGACAGCCCGTACTGTCCTCTTCGAGCAATCCGGGAACGTGTCCATTGTCGGGTTTTCTTTATTTTTTTTTACTTCTTTTCTGAACACAGGACAGCCAATACAACACTCACCGCTTCATCCATTGTTTACGTTCGTTTCCGGAAGTCATTCGCTACTAGTTTCGCCTTCTCGATGGCATCACGCGCACAGTTAAAGACGACGTGCGATGACTGGTCAGGAAGTAACGTGAAGTCTGACGTGTGTCTTCTCCACGACACGACAAGAATTTAAGGAGTTAAAATCGCGTATTCTGACACGGTGACTATCGTAACAGACAAAAAAATTGTGTACTCTGAACCAGGCATAAGATTTAATGATTTTCTTAAGACTTAAACAGATGTAGGTGTGCTATCTGGGATCTTATGCTCACCATACTTTATTTATTTGGTCGGAAAAATACAGTAAAACCTATTTTACCATTTAAAAAAAAAACGTTTTTGCTTTTATGATTATTTAAAATGCTTTTGCTTTTTAAAATGTAATTTATTCCTGTGATGCAAAACTGAATTTTCAGCATCATTACACCAGTCTTCAATCTTCATTTATTATTATCAATGTTGAAAAAAGTTTCATACTTTAGTGGAAATCGCGATACGATTATTCTACTGCAACAGAACTACAGTGTTTATTTTCTTTTGATATAAACAATTTAATCTGCTCCAAAAAGTGTGAAAGCAGAGTACGGTTTCATTTTTTTGTGGTGTTAAAATCCAGTCATATTAACTATATATTTGAGAAATATCACCACACCTAAGCACTCGCTAAATCAGTTTCAAGCATGTACATCTCAACTACTGTCAAACCGCAGACGCCAACAGTGTGCTTTTCACACACAAGGTGTCTCTTAATTTGAAAATGATGAATCTCTGATATAAAAGACGAAAGTGGAGCAAAATATTGAAAGCTCAAATAACCTTTTTATCACTTTTATAACTTCCATAACTTTACATATTAACTGTTTTTCAAAGCTAGCTCATTTTTAGCAGCCCATTTTGATGGCATATCGCTCCCTTTTAGGCTGCGCCTGGAGCTTGTAAATTGATATCAGAGAAAGACTTGTGTGATAAAACATAATAAATGCCAAGAACTCTTACAGCAGGTGATTTCACACAGAAACAGGGTCTTAACACTTTCCAGAGACCGTGGGGGGCTACAATCATGCTAAGCTATTATTAGCTCTTTCAGACTCCAGTGAGGGGCATTGCTGTCCACATAGATAGCAACTGGACACAAAACGAGACGCTCAGTGTATGATTTGAAACACTCTACATGGGCTCCAACTCCAATAATACTGACTTGCACAGATCTGAACTATGTTGGTTCATTTAAACATTATTTATATATATATATATATATGTAAAAACGTAATGCCGATTTTTTTAATCTCATAATTCGGATTTTTTATCTCACAATTGTAAGTTTACATCTCGCAATACTGACTTTTTATCTCAAAATTGCCTGAAACAAACTCGCAACTGTGGGAGAAAAAGTCAAAATTGAGTTTTTTTTAATCTCGCAATTGTGACTTTATAACACTCAATAGCCTCTATGCACGATCACTTCCGGGTTTGTCTCAGCACGCCCAGTTACATCCGGTGCTGCGTCAGAAGCCGGTTTTGCGTTAGGTAGAGCCTATTGAGTTTATTTCTCACAATTCTGACTTTAACATTCAGTTGAGATTATATCTCGCAATTGTGACTTTATAACATTCAATTGTGAGTTTATATCTTGCAATTCTGACTTTAACATGCAATAGTGAGTTTATGTCGCAATTGTGAGTTTATAACACTCAATTGTGAGTTTATATCTCGCAATTGTGACTTTATAACACTCAATTCTGAGTTTATATCTTGCAATTCTGACTTTAACATGCAATTATGAGTTTATATCTCGCAATTCTGACTTTAACATGCAATTATGAGTTTATATCTCGCAATTGTGACTTCATAACACTCAATTGTGTTTATATCCTGCAATTCTGACTTTAACATGCAATTATGAGTTTATATCTCGCAATTGTGACTTTATAACACCCAATTGTGAGTTTATACCTTGCAATTCTGACTTTAACATGCAATTGTTAGTTTATATCTCGCAATTGTGACTTTATAACGCTCAATTGTGAGTTTATATCTCGCAATTGTGAGTTTATATCTCGCAACTGTGACTTTATAACACTCAATTCTGAGTTTATATCTTGCAATTCTGACTTTATAACACGTAATTGTGAATTTATATCTCGCAATTGTGATTTTATAACACTCAGTTGTGAGTTTATATCTCGCAATTGTGGCTTTATAACACAAAGTTGCTACTATATCTCACAATTCTGAATTTAACACGCAAGTATGAGTTTATATCTCGCAAATTTGACTTTATAACACACATTTGTTAGTTTATATCTCGCAATTGTGACTTTAAAGTGCAATTGTGAGTTTATATCTCGCAAATCTGACTTTATAACACTCAATTGTTAGTTTATATCTCACAATTCTGACTTTATAACACTCAATTGTTAGTTTATATCTCACAATTCTGACTTTATAACACTCAATTGTGAGTTTTATATCTCGCAATTCTGACTTTAACAAGCAATTGTGAGTTTATATCTCAAAATTCTGACTTTATAACACGCAATTGTGAGTTTATATCTAACAATTGTGACTTTATAACACAAGTGTGACTTTATATCCTGCTATTTTGATTTTATATCTCGAAATTCTGAGAAATAAAGATGTACAGTAAACTTGCAATTGTGAGATAAAAAGTGGCAATTATGTTTTATAATGTTTTATTCTGTGGCGGAAACAAGCTTCCATAGTTTTACAACGTATCAGTGTGGACGAATAACTTTTGGAAAACGTTTGTGTGGATGGAGACCATTTTGAAACAAAAACGACAAATGTTTCCAGATTAATTTAGACGGATAGCATAGGTATAGAGATGCTACAACTCGTACTATCCTATAAAATCCTATCATGCCTTGTGTAAAATAAGCAGCCCACTCACCTGCTGGTACTAATCCACTGCAAAAGAACTGAGCATTGACCTTCCGTGTGTGTGTGTGTGTGTGTGTGTGTGTGTGTGTGTGTGCACCTCCTAAGCATCTCTGTAAGGCCTGATATAATGAGACGACATGCCACCAAAACTGACAGCACAAAAAACCACTAGTCAATTGTTCTCCAAACACGGCGAAAGTGCCTAAATAAAAATGTCACATTTTGACTTGCCTCCATGCAAATTAATGGCTTGGTGGGCTATAAAACAGACGTTACGTGAAATCAAATCATCTCTATAGACATAAAAACGCTCTGATCAAGTGCTCATTTCTTCTCCTTTTGAGTGCGCTCAAACAGCTCGACTCCCTCTTCAATTACTTTGTGTGTCAACAGACAGCTCGCGGCACTGAGGCCACGCCGCTGAGACGTCTGTTTTCTTACTTAATGACAACTGATAGCTGGAGTCAGGCAGGTTATGAGTTTCAATTTGGGTTTGGCAATAATAACAATTACAGCCCTCAATATCTCTATCATTACAGCGTGGCTGTTGCAATATAGCACGCTGTTTTGTGGAGTATGAGTCCGTCATATGCTGTTTCACAGCCAGAGCTGCATAATCAAACAGACGTGGCTACACACACACACACACTGCCTCTCTATCCATCCCGTGCATCTTTGTACATTTGCACAAATTCACACACACACTGTTGTACTCATTTGCTTCATGTTAATGAATGGTGGTTATTACTTTGTAACCTACGGATTACACTTGAACTTCATTTGCCCTGTAAAGTCGACATGAAATCAAAATTGGCCCTATTTACTTTCTTAATAGACATTTTTGGCTTAATTTTTTGATGATCCATTGGCACATGTTATTCAGAAGGAATATAATCTTTTCGTAATCTTTAATCAAAATGTAAAACATTTCTCGGCCTCTGAAATCCTCTTCCCTACGTTGATTTTTTTTTTTTTTTGTTGAATATCATTTCTCGCTTGGAAACGTGACGTTACAGAAGTACTGCAGGCAACAAATAAAAATGCAAAAAAAAAAAGTAAAATAAAAACAAATAAAAATTAAAGAATGCTGATAATTCTCTTAGTTTGTATATATATATATATATACACATATATTTGCTCATATATATATATATATATATATATATTAGGGCTGTCAAAACGATTAATCGCGATTAATCGCATCCAAAATAAAAGTTTGTGTTTACATAATATATGTGGGTGCACAGTGTATAATTATTTTGTATATATATAAAAACACACATGCATGTATATTTAAGAAAAAAATTATTTATATATAAAATATTTATATATAATATAAATTAGATATAAATCCATATACAGAATATACATGAAAATATTTCTTAAATATATACAAGCATGTGTGTGTATTTATATATCTAAAATAATTATACACAGTGCCCCCACATATATTATGTAAATATAAACTTTTATTTTGGATGCGATTAATCACGATTAATTGTTTTGACAGCCCTAATATATATTTGAGCAAAATTATAAATGCAACACTTTTGTTTTTGCCCCAATTAGTCATTTAGTCATGAGCTGAACTCAAAGATCTAAGACTTTTTCTATGTACACAAAAGGCCTATTTCCCTCAGATATTGTTCACAAATCTGTCTAAATCTGTGTTAGTGAGCCACTCTAAAATGTGCAGATTGAGGGAGTCTAAAAACCACTTTTGAAAGTGTAAATTACTATCAAACTACTATAAACATATTCAAAGAGACTACAATAATTGTAATTGTATTAATTTATTTTCCATTATTGTTATTATTATTATTATTAATAAAAATAAGATAATTGGTTATATTGTCATGATGATTGCAATAATAATGTCACTGTGCCAAAAATTCTTCTTTCTATGCAAAAGATAACTTCCTAATTGTTTCATTTAATAATGAGTGTGATTTCCAGGACTGGAAGAGTAATGAAAAATGAATAATTTCAGAAGGTCATGCAAAATATACATTTTTCTTTGTTACAATTAGTTCAAAAGTATTTCTTTAGGCAAGGAATTACACTTTAAAATTGATCTAAATGTCTTAAACAGCCGTAACAAACAACTTGAAAAGTCATGAAAAAAAAGTGGGAACCCTGTTAACAGGTTTTGTGAGAATTAAGAATTACACTAAAAACAACAACAACAAACAATCATATCTTACACATCCCTACAGCTTCGTACAGCAAAGATGACAGATTTTCTTTCTACAAGACATTTCTGTCAGAACATTCCAGTAATAGTTATTGCGAAAATTCATGTAAATGACGTGACCGCCGCACATTATCCACTCAGAATAACACGCGAGCCAAAGCGACGGCGGCCTGTGGCGTTACGGCCCGCGGTGTCGACGTGCGTCACATGGCATCTGGAAGTGCCCATGATTCTCCAGCCTTTAGAAAAGCATGGAGCCATTAGTTTCATCATCATTTGTGAGAGGTTGAGTGTTCTGGTGTGATGTTATCTTTCTCGGCGCTGGAGGAGGACATATGGGGGAGCGGTGACCCGAGTATATACGGCTGATAAAAATAGCTGTGAATATGCTCCGTGAGAGCAGTTCTGGGATTAGGAGCCGGTGATGGAGGGGCCGTCAGTGAGCTAAAGTCTGCGGTGCTGAGCGGCACCTGTTTAGATCCACTTGGCTTTTTTTTATTCAATCCCCAGTGCACATTGTACAATTTATGACATGGTTTTTGCTAGGGGAGCACGATATGTCGGGCACATTATCGGTATCGGCCGATATATGATCATTTTTTATGTTATCGTTATCGGCCCAAAAAGAACATTAAGCCGATATCTGAAAGCCGATAAATAATATATTATTTCCTTCAGCTGAGGCACTTTAGATGTGCATTGTTCGACATGACGCTTTTAAATTGCTTGAAATACGATTGAAATCACTTTAGAAAAGGAAAATCCAGTTAAAGTGCAAAATGTGCAGCGCAAGTCTGTCATATCGGCTGCACAACATTAAAATAAGAACATCATGATTGTGTTTGTATCTTTGTTTTTAAAGGGGAAAATCAAAAATTGTCTAAAAATTTGGATTTAGATTTATCGGCCAAAATATCGATTATCGGCTTTCAAATATAAAGAATTATCGGTTATCGGTATCGGCTAAAATTGTCATATTGGTGCATCGTTAGTTTTTGCAGTACGAGACAAATTTGGGTTTCGTTTCGTGTCTTATGGAAAAATCGGCACGTATAGATAGTCACTGATTAATAGTGCTGGGCAACGATTAATCACATCCAAAATAAAAGTTTGTGTTTACGTAATATATGTGTGTGTGGTATGTATAATTATTTTGTATATATAAATACACACACACGCTTGTATATATTTAAGAAATATTTGCATGTATATACTTTATATATATTTATACATAATTAATATTATGTATAAATACAAATATTTGATATATTAAGAACACATTTTTCTTAAATATATACACGCATGTGTGTGTATTTATATATACAAAATAATTATACATACTACACACACATATATTACGTAAACAAAAACTTTTATTTTGGATGCGATTAATCATGATTAATCGTTGCCAAGCCCTAAACTGCGGTCTATTGTAAGTATAACCCCAATAACGACAGCAAATTTGGGATTAATCTTAGTCTAATAGCAATTGATGATGATTTGACAGAACAGATGTTGTTAAAAATGTTGATAGCTTGTTTATGTGATAGACAACGTAAGTCATTATGTACGGTACGTCTTGAATGTTTTGATCAAGATTACCTGAAGATAGCTCTGGAGAATCAGCAGTCCGTGACCTCTTTTGCCCAGCGACATCAAACCCCTGACACTTCAATTCGTTTGTTTCCTTTTCCTGGTAAAACATAACTAACATTAGTGCTTTAAGGTTTATCCAGTATAATTTCAATGTGTCATAAACTCCTACTCAACACTATCAATCATGAGCACAGTCTTAGATGTATATCGTACAGATTGGCATAATTGACGTATGTAAAATATGACAAGCTACATACAGTAATCTTAAAGTAACCTGCCATTTTCAAACATAGTAAAATACAAAACAGTTTGTAATATTTCACAATATTTTTAATTTTTACTTTGTTTTTGATTAAATGCACACCTAAAAATGAGAATGAGAATTTCCAAAAAACAACAAAAATCCCACTAATTAATATATATATATATATATATATATATGATTTAATTAATTTACGTTACAATTTTTTTTTTTTTTTGCGATCTATTATAAGTATAGCAAATAAAATTTTCATGGAGCCAAAAATAAAATAAAGCCAAAAATAGAAAAACAAAGCAATTAATTTATTCATGCCGCAATGCACTCTGGGAGTACACTTCCTCAGATCACAGACAGAATTAAGTTGACAAAACTTAAATGGATTAAGTAAGAATAACTTAATGCAATTAAGCAATGAGTTTGCATTAAAAAAAAATAAGTAAACTGAACTTATTGGTTTTTACAGTGAAGAAACACTGGTACAGAAATACGTTTTTATTGTTTATTTGATCATTTTAAAAATTAAAATTTGATTTAAAAAAAAAATAATTAATTAATAAGATTGTTTTGTATTGCACTGATGAATTTTGGGGGCGAAATGTATTCAATTTTAATTCAAAAGCAAAATAAATTTGTAGTGGTCGTAAAAATAGGCGTCCTTGTCTTCGTGCAAAATATTATTTCTTTGGGTTTTCTTTTTGATATTCAGTCAAAAATATCTCAGACATGACCACTGACAGGTTTCATGAGATGCCATGTTACTTAGTACCAACAAGTCAAAGTTTGCACTGCTATCCATGACTAAAAATGGTCAGAGACTGCATTTAAATTGAAGTGGGAAGCCTGTCAGGGTGAATCTGTTCTGTTGAAGCCTGTTTAGGGCTTTTCACTGCTCGTCCTGTATACAGTGGTCAGTTCATTTCCTCTGTGTGTGCCTGCAGGGGAAGTCAGACTGAGTCTGGGCTCGTCATCTTCAGTGCTTGGCGCTCTGCCTTCACATAGAGCTCTTTGATATTGGCCTGTCAGGGGGCATCGGAGAAGACGAGCCTAAGAGGTCTGGGAATGTCCAGTCTTTCTTACACATATACACACACAAACAGGGCCCGAAGTGAGATTATGATATTCTCGGTGTAAAAAAAAGGGCATTATATTAAAAATCCACTCCAACGTGATAAGAGACAGTGTTGAAAGAATCGTTTATGGACGTTTAGGACGATTTAGGACAATAACTATACCGATAAAGATATAGTTAAAAATCATTGTAAATATAAAAGAATAGCAGAGTCCACTAGTTGTGGTCTCGTAGGAATCACTTGATTCAATCACTTGAATCAATGATTCTTTTTTTCTAGCTGATGAATGATTAAAAACATTGACAGCCAATCAGAAATCACCAGAGTTTAAAAAGCTTGGGCATTTAAACCGGCAGACGACACAACAGCAGCACACTCATAATAAATACAATATATGACCAGCTAATGTAGTTATCGTTATAGATCTTGATGTGAACGGGCCTTTTAATGTAGAAAAAGACTAAAAGTAATACTGGAAATTATTCTATATTATATTAATTAAATTCAATAAATTAAATGCATAGACAACAGCTTAAAAAACAAAAAAAGTAGTTTATAGTCTAACAGTGTTGTATTATCAATGATGAAAATATTTATTATCAATGATGAAACTGCTTAATATTTTTGTGGGATTTAAAAGAACATTTAAAAGAAAAAAGAAGAGCATTTATTTTAAACAGAACTCTTTGATAACATAATTAATTGATTTAATGTGACCTTGCTGAATAAAAGTACTAATTTCTTAAAAAAGTATTTCTTAACCCAAACTTTTGATATTGATATATATATATATATAAATAATATTTCAAAATAATATTAAAAAATAATATATCAAAATAATATATAAATAAAAATATTATTTTTATTTATATAAAAATATTATTTATATATCATTATTTATTATTAATAATAAATAATATTTTTTCTTAAATATACATATATTTGACATATGTGTGTGTGTGTGTGTGTGTGTGTGTCAAATATATGTATATTTAAGAAAAAATATTATTTATTATTAATAATAAATAATGATATATAAATAATATTTTTATATAAATAAAAATATTATTTATATATTATTATTTATTATTGATCGTGATCAATTGTTTGACAGCCCTAAAAAATAGCTTATTGTAAAAATAGCGAAGGTGTTTATTGGGTGCAAATTGTGCGCTAGTAACTTTTTTTAGCAAATTGATTATAGACCATCTATTGCTGACCTAGTCGATCTCTAATGTATCGTCCATAGGATGGGATAATTAATAATTATTAATAATAATAGGATAATTATCGCCCATGGGAAGGCCCATTTTTTACATTTTAAGAAAAATAAAAATAACAAACAGATAGAAAAACCAAGAAGAAATGAACATCTACAGTATGAAGCCTACAGTGAATCATGTTCCTTAGTAACATATTAAGTGAAATTATTATATATATTTTATATTATAAATGGCATCTATTTATCACAGAAAGTTTTCAATTTCTTCCAGTAACTTTCCCATTTTTCCAAAGCATGCTTTAAGAAAAAGACCCGTTTCATGCTGTATATTTAGTTTGTAATTTCTGTCCATTGCGATGAAGTAGTAGGGTCTATGTTCAACCATTTGCTTGTAAGATTTGTAGCAGATATCAGTCTACGGGAAAGCCTGTTTACAAATGCATTGTTATCGCTTGATGCTATCTCCTAACGCGACGTGACCCAAGGGTTGTACTGTAGCGACCCGCCGGGAATACATGGTTTACTTGTACGTCGACCCAGGAATTTGAAATAAGTTCTCATTGAGGCATGGATCTCTAGAAGGTACAGAAATAAGGCACTGCAGCACGGCTGTCATCTCTTACTACCCTTCAGTCCTTTTGAATGCAAGATGTCAGCCCATCAGCATTAGCACGGACCTCGGAAATACCACCGGATTCCTCGGCTGTATATCCATGGGAAGTGAAATGTTTTTACTTCTTATGTCAACCACATCCAAACAAATCTATAAAATGTCGTGTTCCTCCAGCATTGGGCTGTCTGGAGCGCAAGATTAGGGATTTATGAAGACGGAGTTAAACGCAAGGGTCAGTTTTGTCTGGGATTTTGCCCGTTCAACATGCATCTTCTCTAATGCAGTCGGACATCTCACTAAAAGGAGAGATTGTGCTCCAAAGCATCCGTTTCTCTCTCTTTCTGCATCTAGGAGCCCAAGACTCCGATACAGACCTGAGTGACGCTTCCTCAAAGTGAGCCGGTGAAGAGGATCGGATGAAGCGAGTGAGTGCGTTAAATAGGGCTTGGACACCTCAGCGTGATAATTTTGTAGCAGAGGAATCTGACAGGCCTTATGCTGAGTCGGCAGTCTGTTGGAGACTGGCAGGCGTGGCCTTTTATCCCTCCACATGTTTCACAGCAATTGGACAATCAGCCACTGCAGTGAAAATCCATAGTATCGATCGGCCCTGTATCTTCTCTATAATTCTCCAGCAGGAAATCCCTGATGACAAATTATATCTGCACCAGTTTTTGATTGGTGCTTTGATGTAAGCGATCTCCCAGGGCAGGCGCGGGAACCGGGCCCGGGTTTATTATTACACGACGGTCTACGGTCAGACTTCCTGGTCCCACAGCCTAAGCTACCCATCAGACCCCAAAAACAAAAGTAATGTAACAGTTCAGCCAGAAATTAAACTTATTTAAGTCATTATTTATTCACTCCCATGTGTACTGTTTCCAGGAATCAGAAAATAATACAGATTTTGAATATAATGGGGGTGATTAAATGACTGAATTTGTCTATTTTTATTTCATAGACTGTTCTTTTTTAAACAATAACCATATAGGATTAAAGGATGTAGAATATTGTCATGCAGAAAAAGTCTTTATAAATACTGCTAAACAGTCAATATCCTCGTAATATGCATGCTAATAAGCAACTAGTTCTACACCTGAACTAAAGTGTTGCCAGAAAATTAATACTTTTATTCCGCACTTTTATTCTGTATTAAATTGATCAAGTGACAGGAAAGGCATTTGTAATGTTACAGAAGTGCTTTGAGCTTATCAAAGAATCCTGAAAAAAAAATCTGTAAAATATATATATATTTTTTTTTACATTTTCTTGAGCAGCAAATCATCATATTAGAATGATTTCTGAAGGATCATGTGACACTGAAGACTTGAGTAATGATGCTGGAAATTCAGCTTTGCATCACAGGAATAAATTACATTTTAAAATATATTCAAATAGAAAACTGTTCTTTTAAATTGTAATAATATTTCACAATATTACTGTTTTTACAGTATTTTTGAGCAAATAAATGCAGCCCTAGTGATCATATGCATATACTATCAAGACTTGGAATATAGGGCGCAGGTTGTATGGACTAATATGGTGATCTTTTTGGTACTTATAATGTCTCTTGGTCACCATATACAGTATATTGTCATGATGTCCCTCAGTATTATCAATGGTTAGACACACATACACACCACTGACAGAACAGTGTAATCAAAATGATGCATGACAACACACAGTCCATCAGTGTCTCGTTCTTCTTCGGTTTAGAGTGACACTCTGTCCGGGAAGGAGAGACTTGAAGGTGACTGTCTGGAAGAGCACACACACACATCATCAGATGTGAACACACAAACACACGTATAGATCAAAACGTTCAATAAACGTTTCTTGAGCGTCAAATCATCGTATTAGAATGATTTCTGAAGGATCATGTGACACTGTAGACTGGAGTAATGATCCTGGAAATTCAGCTTTGATCACAGGAATAAATTATTTTACAATATATTAAAATAGAAAACACTTATTTTCTTTTAAAAACATTAAAAAAAAAAAATCTTACATATTCCAAACTTTTGAAAGGCAGTGTAGACGTGGCCCCACAACCAAAAAAAGAATAGAATAATAGAAATTGGGCCTATAAAATAGTTCAGCCAGAAAATAAACTTCTGGTCAAGGAAGGACGGAGGGCAGGAAGGGCAGAAGGAAGGAGGTACTAGAAGAAGGGCGGAAGGATGGAAGGAAGGAAGGACGGATGAGAGAAAGGGCAAAAGGAAGGATGGAAGGATGGAAGGATGGAAGGACGGGCAAAAGGAAGGACGGGTATAAGGATGGATGAAAGGAAGGAAGGAAGGGCGGAAGGAAGGACAGAAGGGCGGAAAGATGGAAGGAAGGACAGTTGGAAGGATGGAAGGAAGGACAGACGGACGGAAGGAAGGAAGGAAGGAAGGACGGACGGAAGGACGGACGGAAGGAAGGAAGATCGGACGGAAGGAAGAACGGGCGGAAGGAAGGACGGACGGAAGGAAGAACGGACGGAAGGAAGGAGGATCGGACGGAAGGAAGGAAGAACGGACGGAAGGAAGAACGGACGGAAGGAAGGAAGAACGGACGGAAGGAAGGAAGAACGGACGGAAGGACGGACGAAAGGAAGGAAGAACGGAAGGAAAGAGGGAAGGAAGGACGGACGGAAGGAAGAACGGACGGAAGGAAGGAAGGAAGATCGGACGGAAGGAAGGAAGAACGGGCGGAAGGAAGGAAGAACGGACAGAAGGAAGAACGGACGGAAGGAAGGAAGAACGGACGGAAGGAAGGAAGGAAGAACGGACGGAAGGAAGGAAGAACGGACGGAAGGAAGGAAGGAAGATCGGACGGAAGGAAGGAAGAACGGAAGGACGGACGAAAGGAAGGAAGGACGGAAGGAAGGAAGGACGGACGGAAGGAAGGAAGAACGGACGGAAGGAAGGACTGACAGACAGACGGACGGAAGGAAGAACGGACGGAAGGAAGGAAGAACGGACGGAAGGAAGGACTGACAGACAGACGGACGGAAGGAAGGACGGACGGAAGGAAGGAAGAACGGACGGAAGGAAGGACTGACAGACAGACGGACGGAAGGAAGAACGGACGGACGGAACCTCACTCTTGTATTTGCACAACGCCGATCACTCTCTATTTTGGCGGAACTAAATAAGTTTTTTTTCTTTTTTTACTAACGAGGAGGTTGTGTAGGTGTCTGGATTGTGGTAGAGGCTGGTCGCTTCTTTCCGTCCGCAGAGTCCATTTGAAACTCTATTAAGCAGCGGCAATCGCTAGCAGTACCCAAGGACACGAGAACGTGCATGACTTCACATTTAGTGAATTTTCGCACTAATTCGATCCCGAGTCACCTGACTCCTCCTCCACACACATTTGAGCCTACAGGCTGATAGAGGCAACTGTGGATAGTCAAGGTGTCATTACATTATGGTTGGCTCATAAATGGACATGTTTTTAAGTCAAACCCTACACATAGCCCCTTTAAATACTTTTCAACTCTTGCTTTGCAACCTGCCGAAACTAGCGGCGAATCCGAACGGAGATCCTGTGTCACAAATCCAATGATATTCCGTGAAAGGCGAGGGCGTATAAGAATAGGTTTTATTGAGAGTCAGAGGGGATAATTTCTCCACATAATCCCAACTTTGACAGGGAAGGAGGGGAAGAACGCAAGGTTTTGCACGCCGTTCTCTCGCCCCTTCTGCAAGCGTTCTGAGAGCGGGGAACCTTTTAGCAGCCAGTCAGCAGAGGATAATCTTCCCTCTCGCAGCACAATGAGGGAGATTACACCGAGAACATGTCAGCCGCCACTGGATTTGCCAGACACCACATCCCCTGTCCCTATCGATTTGCAGGCCTCTCATTCACGCTTCTCGCATAGGACTCACACACAGCCTGCCTACCACCGCAAGGCTCTCGAGCACGCCGCTTTGCATCTCTTGTATTCCCAGGTTTTGTCTTGCTCAGGGTATATCGCGCCGTGCGTGTCAGCAGCTGTGTCAGTGTCGCACCTGCCGGTGGATTTTGCATATGCAATCACAGCACAAGTTAACCTCAACATTACAGAGTACAGATGTTGCAATCCCCCGTGCTGCTTTATCAGAGTGAATATCAGCCGAGCATGAAACGCTCTAATTTTAGGACAGATTCCCTCTCCTGAGACACAATCTAATTAATGCAATAACCTATCAATACGGTGCATTTCCATTTTTAGCTGTAATTTGTGGGCTGTGTACGGGGTATCTGCTCGGCTGGTAAAATAATGAAATGGCAGACACCATTACAGGGCGGAACTTGCATTGTAATAGTTTAATTTTGAAGCTAAATAATTTAAAATGCACAGCAGGGTACTCGCGATCCTATAATAAGCCTGTAATTATTTAGCAAAATATTGTAGTTAAATAAAACAAGTCAAAACCCATTTTCTTGTTCTTAAATTATGAATAATTTAGAAATAATCATAATGTAATTGAAGGTTAAAATGTAATTTGAGTGTAAGAATAATAATTTGCTGAATGTGGCAAGAACTGATATATTTTTCAGCATGGTTAAGTGTCTGTCTGTCTGTCTGTCTGTCTGTCTGTCTGTCTGTCTATCTATATCATCTACCTGTCTGTCTGTCTGTCTGTCTGTCTATCTATCTATATCATCTACCTGTCTGTCTGTCTATCTACCTGTCTGACTGTCTGTCTGTCTGTCTGTATCATCTACCTGTCTGTCTGTCTACCTGTCAGTCTGTCTATCTACCTGTATCATCTACCTGTCTGTCTGTCTGTCTGTCTATCAATCAATCAATCAATCAATCAATCAATCAATCAATCAATCAATCAATCTATCTATCTATCTATATCTACCTGTCTGTCTGTCTGTCTGTATTATCTACCTGTCTATCTATCTACCTGTCTGTCTGTCTATCTACCTGTCTGTCTGTCTGTCTGTCTATGTATCTATGTATGTCTATGTATCTATGTATCTATGTATCTATCTATCTAAGTATCTATCTATCTATGTATCTATCTATCTATCTATGTATCTATCTATCTATTTATGTATCTATCTATCTATTTATGTATCTATCTATCTATCTATCTATCTATCTATCTATCTATCTATCTATCTATCTATCTATCTGTATCATCTACCTGTCTGTCTGTCTGTCTGTCTGTCTGTCTGTCTATCTATCTAGATCACCTCTCTGTCTGTCTATCTGTCAGTCTGTCTATATAATATACCTGTCTGTCTCCAGTATTACAGTATGTACTATACTAAAACGTTAAAAACGCTAAAAGTTAAATTACTTTATAAAACAAGTTAAAATACTAATTATTATATCTTATATTAAATCACATCATATAAATCATATCAATGTTTTTTGTGTTTTGCAGAAAGAAAATATCATACAGGTTTGGAATGGCATGAGGGTAAGTAAATAACTAAATAAATCTTCATTTTCAAGTTCAACTATCCCTGTAATATCTTACGTCCCAATAAACGTGTCTTGTTTTGAGGATTTTTGGATAGCAACAGTTGAAACTTTTTCGCAGTGAATAGAAATCATTCCTGACCTCACAGTCCCCTTCTTCCATGTTGGGCATGTACAATAATCACCAAGTTCAAAAACGTTTGCATTCACACAGCTCAGCGTTCCACATGAAGTCAGGAAAACATTGCATTTAGCACAGGGTTTGAATAAAGAGAAAAGGGCTTTTGAATAAAAAACCCTTCCTCCATTCAGCATACCAACACGCCGTGACACCCGTGACCCAGACCACCCACGCAGCCGGGATTAAAACGCACCTCACCGGAAACTGACAGTGACCAGTAGACTAAAGGTGTCCATTTTAGCCCCCCAAAAAAGAGGAAAAAAATGGCTTCCACACTTCAGCGACTCTGCCGTGATCAATATGCTAACTCCTGGAATGCGAAAACGATGTGTGCTTGTGCGAGGATGAAGGGACGCTTGACAAAGACGGATAGATTTGCACCGTCCGTGAAATGTCACTGATTCAGTGGAGGATGTCGCCTCCAGAGCGCTCGGCTGTGTGATAAGACTGACACATCAGCACTCGCTTTGGAAGTGGCATAGTGCCCCCCCTCTCGCTCTCTCTCTCTCTCACGCGCTCTCTCGCTCCTGTCATCCCTGACGAATGACAGTGGCCACCACCGCGGTCCACCCTCCTCATGGAAATGGCCGAGAGAGAATGAGCACAATTAAAAAATGGATGAGACACAATCACGGGAGGAAATGTCAATCGAGGATTTTCAGGTGGTCACGGGTTTAATTGAAGGGTGATGAGCCGACAGTTCTGCTTGCCTGCTTTGTACGGAAAGTAACTTGTTGACAGATTCTTGAAGGAAAAAGTCACTTCAGCTACTTGTAAACAACTAGACGCTATAGCTTTTAATACTTTGTGAAACGGTCTGCAGTTTTCTGTCCTGACGTTGATTTCCTGTTGAAAGAGGAAGTTGTTTTGGAGGGTTCATTTCAATTTAAAATAGTTCAAATATAGATATGAATGATTTGCTACTTCTAGTTGGTTGTGGGTGATATTAGCGCCGGCAATAAATTAGAATGATTTCATTGAGAAAAAAACTAGAGAGTGAAAGCAACAACTAGAAGATAATACTTCAACATCATAATTCAACAAGGATGCATTATTGATAAAAAAAGAGACAAAATGCTGTTTTTTGTAACTTTCTATTCAAAGAATCCTGAGATAATTAATCACAGTTTCCATAAACTGCTTTTCAACATTGATAATAATAATAAATGTTTCTTAAGCATCAAATCAGCGTATTAGAATGATTTCTGAAGGATCATGTGGCACTGAAGACTGGAGTAATGATGCTGAAAATTCAGCTTTGATCACAGGAATAAATTACATTTTAAAATATAGAAAAAAAAGAAAACATATTTTAAATTGTTGTAATATTTCATAATATTCCTGTTTTAATCAAATTAATGCAGCCCTGGTAAACAGAAGCGACTGTACTGACAATCGATATTTTAAATTAAGATATTAATTATTCAAATCAAATTCACCTTGAAAGATTTATATTATTGGTATTAGGAAGCAATATTCTGTATTTAGATGGATTTTACGAGTGTATGTAACTCTTCCTGAGTAATGCTCAGAAAGATAGATGTATAAAAAAAACTATTAAAATTCATCATAATGCATAAATATAACTAATTTTATTTCAGCTAGTTGACGAAACAACATTTCTCATTTTCTTTTATTTTACCTGTAGCTCTAAAATAACTAAAACTAATACATAAAATTATAAAAAATAAAAAAAAAAAGAAATTTAAAAAATTAATTTTAAAAAATTATTTAAAAAATATTAACAAAAACTATGACACTACAACATTTTCAACAAAAAACAGAAAACTTTTTATGCGTTACACGTTAATGGCGTTTTGGGGGCCTGAAAACTTATAAATAGTTAACTTATATATACAGTATATATAACTAAAACTAATCTATAAATATATTTAAAAAAAATAGAATATATTAAAAATATTAACAAAAACTATGACACTACACCATTTTCAACAAAAAACAGAAAACTTTTTATGTGTTACACGTTAATGGCGTTTTGGGGGCCTGAAAACTTATAAATAGTTAACTTATATATACAGTATATATAACTAAAACTAATCTATAAATATATTTAAAAAAAATAGAATATATTAAAAATATTAACAAAAACTATGACACTACACCATTTTCAACAAAAAACAGAAAACTTTTTATGCGTTACACGTTAATGGCGTTTTGGGGGCCTGAAAACTTATAAATAGTTAACTTATATATACAGTATATATAACTAAAACTAATCTATAAATATATAAAAAAAAATAGAATATATAAAAAATATTAACAAAAACTATGACACTATACCATTTTCAACAAAAAAACTTTTTATGCGTTACACGTTAATGGCGTTTTGAGGGCCTGAAAACTTTTGAAAACAGGCTTCATAATGCAAGTTGTTAACGTTTCCGTTATCGTATAAACTACAAAAACGCAAATTTGTGTAAACGGTGACGTCATGCGCACGCGTATTACGTGTTCAGTCTATAGGCGTGTGATGTTTCTTTACAAACTGACATCGCCATCTAATGGCCTGGCATGAATACTAAATAGTTTTAGTCATTTTCAAGGATCCGTGTGAACGGGGATCGTTGTCATAATACTTTTCCGTTTTTATTACATCGCTGTTGAGTTAAGTACCCTAAATGACACAACATTGCCCCAGTTGTTTCTAATTAGGCCACTAAGCTTAGAACAAATTCATGTGGAAGAACTTAGCTTTATTTCTTCTTATTTCCATCAACTGAACCTCGTACGGCCAGATAAATGTGCAAATGGACCACACTTCCAGCAGAAAAGCGTGACTTTGCAAAACTAAAGCCCTGTATGACATTATATCTTTGTTGAGTGATTGTGTCCCAGACTAACACACATTTACTCTCCGTGGCATAAGAGTGACAGAAAGTGAAAGGCAAGTTGTGTGACCAGAACTTATGAGACACGCTGAGGGAAAAGCGAGAGTCTCTGTAGTGCAACTCACTATTGACCTACAATCTGACCTGCTGTTTGGAGTCCACACACTGCCCTCCCGCAACCCTCTCAGACGAGACAGCTGACTGGAGCACAAGTCTCGCCTGATATTACATCGTTTTTTTACTCCTGGCTGGAGGTTTATGTTGTTTTGCTTTCATCTTTTGTCCCTCTTTGACTTCTCTTTCCCACCTCGGGTCATGTTTGGTGAGTGTTTATTTATTCGAACAAAGTCCTGCGTTGGTGTTTGCTAGCCCGCGTACGATATTTCTCAGCGTATCTAGGATCTTGTTCCGCGTGACTTCATGGAAAACATGTCCCTGCCAGAGACGAAATGTTGCACGCCCAATGGAGGTGTGTAACTAATAGCTCAGGTCAGCCGCGCTCCCTGTATTTATGACACCACGGCCTATGAAATATGAACGGGCGGATTGAGATGCACAACTTCCTCTCTTTTTTTAAAGCTGCGAGACCATCAGATGCAACAGTGATAAAATGCCATGGCTGAGAGGTAAACTAATAATAGTGTTCTCCACCTGAAACTGTCACGTTGATGCTCGAGTCTGGAGCATCCGAATATCCACAGCTAAGCCACCTGGGTAAGACCCACAATGCCAATTAAACAACCGGAGGAGGTTGGGTTTGAATATGTATGTGATATAAATGTGTCTCAAATGGATAGTTCAGGTTCTAAAAGCTGATTGAAGTTGAAGTCCTATATATACTGTATATCTTGGCAAAAAAATTGTATATTAGTAATGCTTCCTGAAAATAAATGAACAGAGGATTCATTTGGCATGTAACTTGTCCCTAACCCGTTTGTGCTATGGACATAAATGATACTTTAAATCATGCAACATGTTTAAAAGAAGAGATCTGACTAATGTTTTGTCTCGTTCTAATATGACGATTTTCTGCACAAGAAACATTTCTGATTATCATAAATGTTGAAAACAGTTGTGCTGCCTAATTTCTGTAGAAACTGAGATTATTTGATGAATTAAACGTTTTGTTGTATGGTTTGTAACATTACAGATGTCTTTACTGTAACTTTTGTTCAAATGAATGCATCCTTAAAGGAATACTTCACTTTAAAAAAAAACTTTAAGACCCTTATTCATCGTCTGGTGTCGTTTAAAGCCCTTTGAACAGTTTGTACTGAAACTCTCATTTGGACCTTGAACCGTTTGGTTCCCATTGAAGTCCATTGTATGGAGAAAATCCTGTAATGTTTTCATTAAAAACCTTAATTTCTTTTCGACTGAAGAAAGAAAGACATGGACATCTTAGATGACGTGGGGGTGAGTAAATTATCAGCAAAAGTTTAAAAAAAAAAAGTGAACTACTTTAATAAATAAATACATATTTAAATGACCTCAAACTTTTGAACAGTTGTGTATGACATTCACTTTTTTGCTCGCCAGCCACTGTGGCTAGTGGTTTTCCAAATTTACTTGCCACTTTTTTCCCCAAAATCCATACCATGGGGAAAAAAAACTGCCATATAGATATTTTTAATATTATCCCATAATTTGGCAGCAGGAATATTAGGCTACTGTCACTTTAAGACCTGACTCACAGATCAAATATACTGTTACACATTTATTTTCTTTCTGACCGGTAATTTGAGTGTCTGACTGTTTAAGTGCAAAAATCAACGAAGAAGAAGTTAATTTATTACTAAGGCCCTGTTTACATGAGAACGCTCGCGGTTGAAAACATAAAAATGGGCTTTCGTTTACACGGCGACGGCGTTTTTGGAGCTTAAAAACGCAAAAAAAAAAAAAGTGAAATCACCCTCCAGAGTGGAAATCTTAAAAACGCTCCATCGCTGCGTTCCTGTGTAAAAGGGTAAAAACTAGGGCTGTCAAATGATTTATCGCATCCAAAATAAAAGTTTATGATTACATAATATATGTGGGCGCACTGTTTATAATTATTTTCTATTTATAAATACACACACATGCTTGTATACATTTAAGAAATATTTTCATGTATATACTGTATATAGATTTATATATAATTTATATTATGTATAAATATAAATATTTTTGTATCTAAATAATATTTTTTTCTTAAATATACATGCATGTGTGTGTATTTATATATACAAAATAATTATACACACTGCACCCACATATATTATGGAAAAACAAACTTTTATTTTGGATGCGATTAATCGCGATTAATCGTTTGACAGCCCTAGTAAAAACGCAAAAATTTTCTAGACAGTGAAGGTTGTACGCAGGCGCACGGACTTGGAGTGCATACTACATCGAATGTCATACACTTTTACGTCACCGTATGTACGCGGATTTCCCAGCCATAACGCTCGTCTAAAATCAAAATAAAAAGTGATAACGTAACGCCACTTTTGCGTCTTCTCTTCAGATCGTTTCCATGTAAATCATCAGTTCATTTTATTTATTTCAATATATATATCACAGATTTGTGCGTAATTGTGTGTTGATGTGATTAATATAGGCCTATTTATTTATACAATTTGAGTCCACTTTTCATGAGCCAATCAGTTTTCAGTGAATAAAATTCACTGCCCTACTTTTTTCAGTCTGAAATGTTACTAAAGGGTTGTGAATGGCATTTTATTTTGACTGAAAAGTAAACTCTTAATTAATTATCAAAACTTGAGCTAATAATAAGTCATGGGGAAACTGCTGCTTTTCCGCTGATCTCGACAAAAACGTCTACCGCTCATCCGACGATGGGGACAATATTTCACCATGTTAAACTCTCACAGGAGGCAGCTCTTTCTGCCGGTAGCTAACACATTCACAAATGACCATTTATTACTTCCCACTATTTTTAAAGGGAGAAATGACAGCCTCTCTGTCAAATCTAACAAGGGAATAGCCTTCAGCTGCTTACTCCCCAATAACTCATCACAGCGACCTTTTGAACAGGAATTAGGGCACTTTTTATTTTTGCTCAGGATCACCTTTTAGGCCTTTTGCATTTTAATATCTGAAAGTAGCGAGGGCAGAATCCATCATTGGCCGACTGTCTTAATGTTGACATAATGATTCAAAGTAGGACAGTAGAAGTAACAGACAGGAACAACATTCACAAATGACACGAAACAAGATATTGAAAGTGATGGCAGGGACGGACTTGGACTTGGATAGGCCCCGCCTCCACTCACTCACAACAGCTCTGAGATCCACTCGTTGATGATAACAGGTTGACCTGATTGGTTACGAGGTAGTTTGTGACGTCAGAAACACCAGTGATTTCAAACTAAAGCCCTGTGTGGGACTGTTTTCTTCACCGAATTTCTGACCATGACCGCCCGCTTCCGCTCAGCAATGGTGTTAACATGAATTTACACATGGTTTGTCTTAAAGCATATTAAAAACACCACATAGACATATAAACAACATTAAAAGTTTGATTTTGACCACAGGGGGATGTACTGGTAAATTGATTCGGTTCTGAAATAAGGTAATGTGAATGAATCAATTCTTTTCAATGAATCGATTTATTAATTCGGTTCACAGAATCGTCTAAATGATTCAGTTTTAAGTCATTGTTCACCCTAATATTTGCTTCTTTAAAATAATGTGTACACTATTTTAAGAAATGATGGTCAATTTTGATTTCATCGTTGATGGGAAGTTTTTTGTTTGTTTGTTTGTTTTTTTTGCACACCAGAACAGTTGCTAAATGCACAGAGGAATGATGATTGTACCACATGGCAATATAAAAAGTAGAGCCAGACCGATATTATCGGCCGATATTAGACATTTTCCAAACTATCGGTATCGGCAGTTATAATGGCCGATAAATAAATATTTCAAAAATAAAATAAAAACGGACGAAACACGCTTCAATCATCTCTACTTGGCCTGTTAAATTGAAAATGTATGTTTTACAATTTGTAGTATGACGTTATCTATTGCTAAATTATGGCTCATCATAGACTAGCTAACCTGACATTGTAATTATAAGGTAGCTATATAAGGCAATGAAGGGACTAATTATTATTTTATTTATCAGAACTTTAATATATTTTGATGTTCCTTTAATATATTTTGTAAAAAGAAACAAGTTTCTTTTTAAAATGCTTTATCATATCATTTTAGTTAAAACTCATAAATAACTACAAATAACTGCACTGTAAAAATGAATATATGCTTTATCTAATCAATAAAATTGTGGCAACAGATTACAAGCAATATTATTTATTTGAACAAATTAGGATTGAGTAATAGTTAATCAAATTAACATTCTAATTAATTTTAATTTGTACAGTTTAATTACTAATATTGCTTGTAATATGTTGCCACAATTTTATTGATTAGATAAAGCATATTATTTTTTTCAGTGTAGGGAAATCTGTTAATGTTTTGTTGCGCGTTTCTGAGAAAAAAAAATTATTTATATATATATATATATATATATATAAAATATAACGCCCAATATATATCGGCCTATATATATATATATATATATATATAAGCCAATATATCGGAATATCAGATTTTAAAACCAAAAAAATATTAGTATTGGCCTTCAAAATCCTTTATCGGTCAGGCTCTAATAAAAAGAGAATCTTTAACAGAAAATTAGATCTTGTAAACATGTCATCAATACATTAATCATGTGTTTAATATTGTGGAAATCTGACCTCAGGGCTGTCGAGCTGCTGCTCGGTGCAAGCAGACATTCGAGACACTAGCTCTTTTCTCCGTCTCTTTCACTCTCATCCCAAATCCATTTTCAGATCTCCACACTCTAATGTTTTGATATTTCTTTATCATTATGTACCAATTCGGCATGCTTTGCCCTCTGGGAAATCAGTTACCACACCCCTTTCTGCTGCCATCACAATGAGAATGATAGTGAATTTCTTTCTGTGGTTTCAGAGTACCAAACCAAATTAAGTAAGTGAATGAAAAAGGGGAATGGAAAAGCCAGCAGGGCTCTCGTTGCAGCGTTGCTGTCCTTGGCGTTACCGTTGAGTGTTGTCTAAATAATTCACTAATAAAACGAAACATAACAGACACCTCCAGACGCCCTGAAAGCGTGCAGTTAATCCCATAAAATAAAATAAAGATCTTTTTTTTTATCTCAAGGCCGAGATGAAATAATAACGCAATATTAAAGTGTGCGAGAGAGCACAGCCCTCGCAACAAATAACACAGCGCGCCTTGGGTATATGATATTACATATTACATTACGTCAGAAAGATGTGCTGCTTATATCCGAGATTCTGTTTCAACTGCAGTTTGGAAACTTTAAAGTCATTATGAAATGCCATTTGCTTCCTATTTGACTTCTGTAATGTGAAGTGCTTTAGAGTGAAATGGGATCTTCATTGGGAGGTAAATATAGGGTGGGACTGGGTTTTATCCACTGAAAATTGATCGTGAAAAGTGGGCGTTTTTCAAAGTCATGATCCGTAAGTGAAAATCCCATTCATTTTCTCCATAGAAAAATGTATTTGTTAAAATGTAATAATTTGGATTAATAATTAATAATGCAAATAATTAAAATAATAATGTAATAATCAAAATGTAATAATTTACACATTTGCATGAGCCTAGTGTGACAAAATCACTAACCTGATTTGTGTAAAGTTTGATCCAATCTTTCCTCTTCATGATCCATGAAACAAGTTGACTTTGCACAGGAATTACGCCGGCAGCACACAACCAGAAGTCCATCTGCCTAGAAAAATAGTCAAAAAATACAGTTAAACAACTTGAACATTGTATGTTTTTACTGCATAATTAATTTAAGTGCTTCGCCAAAACACATTTCTGCTTTTAAATCGTTTGCGAAACTGGCCCAGTTTGCCTCAATATTAAATGTTACTGTCAAGCGTGTTGTTTTTTTCATTGATCATCATTTTCTGACATCTGCCACGAATACTGTCGATGTTTACATGTTAAAATGGGTTTAATTCAACTTTGACCTCACACTTCAGCTCCTGTAGGAAGAAAGAACGAGAGCTGATTGACAGAGCTGTTTGTGATTATGAAGATCTCTTAGTTCACAGAAAAGAGCTGAGCTTTCATCTGTCACCCGAGTCAACATCTGCCGAGGTGTTAACATCACGTAGATGTAAAAACAGCTTCTCCCACACATGTGGTCATATTAACTGACAATGATTCATTTAATCTCGGTTCATCCACACCCAGACACTGCAAACAAGACAGAAAGTAGAAGGGGGACGGGAAAGATTTCTGCAAACCTAAAACCGAGATTTGTCAGCCCACAGATAAAATCTCAAAATGGAAATACAGTAGAAACCAAATCAAATTTATAGGTACTTTTTACACTCATTGTATAATGAGGATTTTTTTACACCTAAAATGTTAATGTTTTTGTATCCTTATATTAACATATTAATTATTAAAACACAGTCTCATCGAGTTACGTTTTTTAATATTTAAAAAAATGCTTACATTTTACTAATATGAACATACATATGAACATCTTTAGAGTCTTCCATTAGCTTTCACTGTAAAAAACGGACTGTTGAAAAAAATTGTCACACAATAGATTCTCTCAACTATTGTTTTAAAAATAGTCCCAAAATGCTTCAATCAGAAAAAATAAACTCATCAAAGCAATTACACATTTCTTGTTCAACAAATTTTCAATTAGACCTTGCACGTAGATATCAACAACTGACAGATAAACCTCAAGCGATGACCTCTTAACGTCACAATATAACAAATAACTAACAATGAAAAAAAAGTAGCAATTCATTTTTGAAAAAGTAGCGATTCATTTTTAAAAAGTAGCGATTCTTTTGGAAAAAGTAGCATTTTATTGAAAGTAGTGATTCATTTTGGGAAAAAATTGCATTTTATTAAAAGTAGCGATTCATTTTTGGAAAAAGTAGCAATTCTTTTATTAAAAGTAGCGATTCTTTTTGAAAAAGTAGTGATTCTTTTTTAAAAAAAAGTAGCGATTCATTTTTTAAAAAGTAGTGATTCTTTTTTAAAAGAGTAGCGATTCTTTTTAAAAAAAAGTAGCAATTCATTTTTGAAAAAGTAGCAGTTCATTTTTAAAAAAGTAGCAATTCTTTTTTTAAAAGTAGCATTTTATTAAAAGTAGCGATTCATTTTTGGAAAAAATAACATTTTATTAAAAGTAGCCATTCATTTTTGGAAAAAGTAGCAATTCTTCTATTAAAAGTAGTTTCTTTTTGAAAAAGTAGCGATTCTTTTAAAAGAAAAGTAGCGATTCATTTTTTTAAAAAGTAGTGATTCTTTTTTAAAAGAGTAGTGATTCTTTTTGAAAAAAGTAGCGATTCATTTTTGAAAAAAGTAAAACAAAAAAAGTGGGTTAAAAAAGTAATTACATTTTTAACCCAACATTTGGTGTTTGTCCATATTTGACCCAAATTCGGGTTGAAACAACCCAGTGTATGGGAAACTTTCCATGAGGACTTGAGGTCGCTGGCACCACAACACAGGATCTCAATGAAACAAAAGAAACACTATCTAAGCTTGTGTCACGGACTAGTTTAAAAAGTGAAATGAATATGTTTTGTCTTTTCGATTAATTTCTCATCCGACATCAACTCCTCTGAGAAAGTGAGGTAGCCTACTTTTTTGCCCTTGACCCCTCTTGAAACCTAATCGAATAGCAAGATTATCATTGCGAGCTTGTTGACCCTTTTATGTTCCCTTGGAGTCAGTGTTGATCCAGAGAACACACAGTCATCAGGAAAATACAAAGTGAGGCAGAGAGAGAATGTTTTGTGTTTATTCAAGCAGGCAAATTCCAATGCACATTTGGCCCATTACAGCGCATCAACATCAGAGAGCAGCACGCTAAAGCGAGCGAGAAGCGTACACTTATCATTATTTTATAACATGTCTAATGACAGATTGACACAGGATTTGCAAATGTGAGCCGACTTCGATTTTGCCAAGTTCAGTTTCCACCGCTGTCTGTGTGATGCAAGCATACTTACGTGTATAATTTGATTTTGCAGTGGATTTATTAGTACATTTTTAGAAAAAGAACCTCCACGCCCCGTCGGTGTGGTGAATCTAAGATGTTCTGATGTTTTGAAGCCATCAGACTATGAATAATAGGAATTATGACATTTAGAAGGCTTAAAATGGTGTAAATGCTTCAAAACAATTTCATAAGGAGTCAGACTGTACGTGATGGTACGGGCAAGCTGTTAGCTTTGATCATCTGCAAAATCATCACGCAAAAATAAACCTGACCGCACCGCTAGTTCCTGGCCCAAATGTCTTCATATCCTCGTGAAAAAACTCTCTCAACGTGCTGATCGCATAGCAGCGGGGTTGACGCATCTACATACCCTTTAAGATACTCTGTGAATTTAAACTCTCTCCCTTTTCACCCACTTTCTGTCACGTAGTTTTGATTCAGTATGTAGCAGTTGCGTGCACCCTACAGAGTGAATGTGCAAATGAGGTGCAGGATTCCTTTAATCATTGCTCTTTGCTCAGGCTCTAGCAGATCAGGGTTCACAAAAAGAAAGCTTGTAATTAAGGTAGACATGTTAGATATTAGATTAACTGTATTAATATGGAAACACTTGAACTGAATAAACATGAAGCTCCAGATAAATTGCTTGCCAAATCTTTACACTCGCATGACAGCGAGGTAAGACTTGCGCTTGCGTGTGAGGATGTTGAGGGAAATGATTTTTAGAACGGCAGCCATAGTCATCGTCATGATCATAACTATAAATGCAAAATTTCAAATTACATGTTTAACCCAATATTTGGGGTTGTCCATATCTGACCCATATTTGGGTTGAAACAACCTAGGATTTTTAGAGTGTATGATTTGATGTGGGCCTACTTGGAAAAGCCTATCACTCTAAAAAATGCTGGGTTGTTTTAACCCAATTTTGGGTCATATATGGGCAAACCCAGCCATAGGGTTACATTTTTAAATTACATTTTTAACCCAATGGCTGGGTTTGTCCATATTTGACCCAAAGTTGGGTTAATACAACCCAGCATTTTTTTTAGAGTGGGTTGTTTCAACCCAAATTTGGGTCAAATATGGACAAACCCAAACATTGGGTTAAAAAAGTAATTAAAAAAAATTACAGTTGAACGTGGATGTTGAATTTGGGGTTAAAATTTTACATTACATTTTTAACCCAATATTTGGGTTCGTCCTTATCTGACCCAAATTTGGGTTGAAACAACCTAGGATTTTTAGAGTGTATGATTTGATGTGGGCCTATTTGGAAAAGCCTATCACTCTAAAAAATGTTGGGTTGTTTTAACCCAATTTTGGGTCATATATGGGCAAACCCAGCCATAGGGTTACATTTTTAAATTACATTTTTAACCCAATGGCTGGGTTTGTCCATATTTGACCCAAAGTTGGGTTAATACAACCCAGCATTTTTTAGAGTGGGTTGTTTCAACCCAAATTTGGGTCAAATATGGACAAACCCAAACGTTGGGTTAAAAAAGTAATTTAAAAAAATTACAGTTGAACGTGGATGTTGAATTTGGGGTTAAAATTTTACATTACATTTTGTTCCAAAGTTGGGTTAAAAAAAAAACTTTGGTTTGTCCCAAAGTTGGGTTAAAACAACCCAGCATTTTCATAAACCATTAATGGTTTAAATACAGTGACATTGACAATAATATTTTAAAGTCAGCGAATGCAGTCATTTAAAAATACATCAATTATTATAGTCAAGTATTAGTATTACCATGCTGTTTGGACAATTACAGTAGGCCTATAGCACAACATGGTGTATAAAAATGGCAGAAAAATAACTAATTATCATAGTATTACCAACTTTAGTATTATTATGTCTTGGGAAACGTGATATCATGGTATAAAATTATGGTAATAATTTTGAGCCATTATATATACACACATCAAAGTACCACAATATTTCAATGTTTTAGACATTTACAGTACTACGGTATGATTTGTGTCATTTAAATACTATGTTACCACTTATGGTACTAAAAAGACACAGCAGAGACTGTTCTTTGAATATACAAGACACAGGAAGCTAAGTTAGTGTTTAAAACAGCAGTTGGCCTGAACTGACAGTAAAAAAACCCCAGTGGAATCAATAGAAGACTCTGTTATCTATCTCTATATCAGCGTTTAAAGAGAAAGATTATATGTCAGGACTGGGTCTGACCAGACGGAGGCAGAGATACATCATTGTGAAGAGTCAGTGGTCTTTTGTGTGTAAATCATACGTCACATGGCCTCCGAGTTCATCCTCAGGCCACGGAATACATTTACAACAGATGCAAACCTCCATATTTTTCCTCTGATTGGCTGTTTCCTGTAGATGTATGTAGATTATTGTACAGCTTAGCATTTGCTTGATATTTATGGTGGTCAGATGTGCCATGTCTTTAACAGTGATTCTTTGTGTTGTTATATGTGCTGTAGATCTCAAGAATTCGCTTCATTTATGGAGGGAAAACAAAACATTCATCGTCATGATGAACAGTCAGTCTGACATCATGAGGGTGAGCTCTTACATTAAAGGCTATCTGTTTTATAAACACTTTTTGCTATATTGGTTGAAACTCTCTTCACAATCCTAATAGCAATCAATAACAGAAGTTGTCTGTTCAAATGTGTACTTTGAAATGCATGTCGCGTTGGATAAAAACGTCTGCCAAATGCATATATGTAAATGTAAGTTGTTTACGTTCATTTTTATGGTAACGTTATGTGCTTTGAGACATGAGGTAATTTCCCGCCATCTCTTGTGACGCTTTGCAGAATCTTCTGTGTTCATATGTTTTAAAGGAGATGCGGTGAAGGGAGGGTGGGATCTCATGCTTTCAAATGCTAGCTTGCTATTGCTAGCCTCTCTGAAATTGCCTACCCTAGCTTTAATGCAAAAGGGACAAAAGTAGCCTAATCCACAAGCCTTAGGTTAACGCAAACCCACTCTAAAAAGTTGTTTCAACCCAAATTTGGGTCAAATATGGACAAACCCAAATGTTGGGTTCAAAATGTAATTTAAAATTTGAACCCAACTTCAACTCTCACTTTCAGCTGTTGTAAATACTTTTATTACATTTTTAACCCAACATTTGGGTTTTTCCATATTTGACCCAAATTTGGGTTGAAACAACCCCACATTTTTTAGAGTGTAGTTATTGTTGCACTTTAAAACTTCTGGGTTGTTGTAACCCAACTTTGGGTCAAACATGGACAAACCCAAACGTTGGGTTAAAAAATGTAATTAAAAAATGTAACTTTTAAAAAATGAGTCTTCCCCTACCATCCTAGGAAAAAAAATATTGCTCCCCAGATGGATTTTGTTTCGTTTCGCTCTGACATTTAACGGTGTGTACATACACACGGAATCACTCGCGGAGAGCTGAAAATGCATATAGATAACACGTCACTTGACTTTAAAGTGGCGTGTATCTTTACGCAAAAGTCATGATGCCATGTTGCCATTATAGAAACCTAATACACATTTCAGGCTTTGGTTTCTCTTCCAGGTCAAATCCAGTCAGGTTATAGCAACAATCTGAGGTGAAAATGCATGTAAACCAGGTTTGTTTGTTTTTTACAGCAATTATAATACATTATTTATCTGTGCACTTCTTTTTTTAAATTCATGTGCCCTAGTAATCTTTAATCAAAATAACCACCATCTCTGATGACGTGTTTACTGGCGAGAGGGCCGGACTACCTGTCACTCATGAGATCAACCATGGACAAAATGTCGAGGCCAATATTATTTTCTTGTGTGAGAAGCCATTTCACATGGATATATGTCACAATAGGAAAGAAAATACTTTTGTTTCATGCAAACTTCAAGTATGCATTATGTTTCTGACCTTATTTTGTGCATCTGATTCTCTTTTCAGCAAGTTTCCAGCTAGATTGTCTTCAGCCTGTTGCTCTGCCATGACAGTAGTTATCCTGAAAGAGAAAAAGGTTAACACAAACTTCTGTTATAGCGCCCTCTGTGGCAATGCTGAGAATGCAATGCTTACTTATTCAGATTTAAAAAACACATGAAATCAAAATTGTGTAACTACAGTAGAAGCATTAGAGTATGTTTCAGGCTTTTAGTGTTTAATTATCTTGACGCTAAGCTCTGTCAGTCCTGTGAGCACAAAAAACACAGAAAAGACAAATATTGGATGGATAGTTGTAGCTATTTTGCATGTTATATTGCATGAGTAATATATGAATAACCAGCACATGACCTCAAAAGACCTTTGAGGTCAGTACGATTTTTTTTTAACAATTAATGCATTTATTTAGCAAGGATGCATTAAAATGACCAAAAGAGACTGTAAAGACTTTTAGATTTGTTACAAAAAAAATCTATTTAAAATAAACGCTGTTCTTTTGAGCACTTTTCATCAAAGAATAATGTAAGGTTTCCACAAAAATTAAGCATCTGTTTTCAACATTAATAATGAGAAACGTTTCTTAAGCAGCAAATCATCACATTAGAATGATTTCTGAAGGATCACGTGACGCTGAAGACTGGAGTAATGATGTTGAAAATTCAGCTTTTTTCCATCAAAAGAATAAATTAAATTTCAAAATATATTAAAAATAGAAAAGTGTTATTTTAAATTGTAATAATAGCTCAGCAACTAGGGTTAGGAGCACATATAGTGGATTTTAAATTGCGCAAGACTGCGTAAAATAACAGTACCTTTTGCAAAATGAAGTTGTCTCTAGAATCATTTATCATTTATCACATGCTTTAGAAAAGACAACACATTGCCGCTTGGCACAAACAGACGGAAACGGGATATTAAGATACATGAACAAAGCAGATAAGAGACATCCAACCCACTTAAACCAATGCAAAACAAGGAATTATATATTTTTAAATAAAGCGTTCCTTCTCAGAGATGCCGTGGAGTGATATTACCAGCTTTCTCTCTAACTGGATCTTTACAGGAATAAGATTAACAGCCGGTGATCGTGCAGCGTTATGAACATCAGCTTAAATGTGGTGGGTGAGGAACGAACAAACACGCTCTCTTATTTGCTTCAGTGTGAACTCAGACAGTCATCTAAACCCTAAAAAAAGGCTGTGAAGCCGTAATTGGCAGGCTGCTCCCATTCCCGAGCATCTTCTATTAAATTTTACAGTGCCAGGGAGCACTTTCATTTTGCTTTAATGAAGTTTTTAAAAGTTTGACTGATCTTCACTGTAAGTCATCCAGAATTCCAGACCATTTGTGCTCGCTTCCCACTTTCTTTTTTCATTATTGCTCTCTGTTATGACTCTCTTTCTCTGCATCTCTGCCATTTTATTATGAAGGATAGAGCCCCCTTTCTTCATGGCCAGGGCCTTCATCATTTTGTTGGCTTTTTATTGAAGAACGATGCACACCTAAAACGCCCGTTTAAAAAGATCAACGGACGTAGATCAGCCTTTCTGGTTGAATTCATTGATAATTAGCTCTGTCATGACAACTCTCGGGAGTGACTGGCATGGTAATGGGTGTGACAATGTTTAATGTTTGGTATTGGCGGAATAGATTTGCTACGCTGTTGCCGCTTTTATAGCTGCCGCTCCAGAGCAAGTACGAGACTTTCTACTGTCAATACATACACAGAAATATCATTGTTATTATGAACTAACAATGACCAATACTTGAATAGCATTTATTAATATAGGTTATTTCTAATACACTGCATGTTGTATAAATGAACATGAATGCAGTATTGTTAGTATTATAATATATATTGTTATAATTAGGGTTGGGTATCGAGAATCGAGTATCGATTGGAACCGGGACTAACTTTTCGTTTTTCCCGTAATCGTTCAAAAGTTAAAATTTCGACTCCTAGTTTTGATATTCACAGTCCGTCGAGCGGAAGAAGAAACCGCTGAACAAAAACAACGAAGAAGCGTCTACCGGAAGTGTTGGCATAACTGCGCGAGTCGAACATGAGTAGCTTACGTCGGCGGTCCAAAGTGTGGCTTCACTTTTCTAAAAATAACGAAATCTCGGCAAAATGCAAAATTTGTGACAAAAGGAGTATTTGTGACAGAAGGAGTATTTCCTTCAGAAAGACCGTTGGTTAGCTAAACTTTTTTGACCCTGCCTCTTAAAAGAATCGGAATCGAGAATCGTTAGGAACCGGAATCGAAACAAGGAATCGGAATCAGAATCGTTCAAATTCAAACGATACCCAACCCTAGTTATAATATTAATATTGTTATTAATGTTATTATTATTCAGTTTAATGTAATGTTATGAACAAATATGAATTAACAACAGTCAACAGTATATTCATAAACATACATAACCCATTAATAAATGAAGTATTTTTTTTTTTTTTTTTTGCTTATTGTTAGTCCATGCATAATCCTAACGCATTAGCAAATGTTAATTGTAATTAATGTGAAGTGTTAATGCAGTGTCAAAGTGACTGGAAGTCATTCACTATCAATGAGAGTTGGCAGGTAATATAAGCATCATAGGCCATTGGTGATGCAACCAAATTGGGCATTCAACCTTATGCAAATACACATGTAGCGAACTACCAATGAAGCTCATGTGAAGCTCAGTTGAACATAGCAGTCATGTAGAAACACATAGCCAAAATGCAGGTTGGTCCATATAAAAACAACATGAAATCTTGACAGCATGTATCTAAAAAAAAAGTTAAGCTATTCCAAATAAAGGAACTTAATACATGAATGTGCAAGACTTACAAGTTGTATTGTTTGTGTTATGTTTTGTAAATTAACTCAAGTGTCCACAGACAATGTCCTCTTTGCAGTCAGGGTGGAAAAAACCCGAAGCATTTGAAGGCCTTAGGCTTTCACTAATACAAAAAGTCTAATCAGAGCAGCAATCCCTGATGTTAATGAAGGTGTCACACATTGCACAAAGAAAGTTGTGCCTGGCAATCTTCCATTTTTCGGCTGCCTACACCAGTGACATTTCATCTCACATTCAAAGAGCGCCTGGGCCCTTAATGAAATGCATAATTAACATATTCTAATTGTGCTGAGCTCGGTGATGGTTTTGACAGAGCTCACTTTCCATGTCTAATTCAATGCTAATTTAATCTGTTCTTTTCCCGGCGACATGACCTTTCTTGATTGAGTTTCACCGCAAAGAATTTTTTGATGGATTGATTTATCAACCTCTTGGAATGCAACATGGGGGGGGGGTGTCTTCAATGTGGGAAAAAAACTGAGAAAGAAGACAAAATCAAGAAACAAAAGGAGGGAAAAAATGCTAAATTAAAAAGGAATAAAGTCAAGCAACCTGAAAAATGTTTCTGATGATTTACTGTGCTATTAACCCCTGGTGCACAGATTCACTCATCGTCATCCGGAGCGGTAATGGCAAATTTTCCCAGCCATTTAATCTCACTTGCTGAGTGTCAGTAAACCAGTGAGGTTGCATTACCTTTTTTCAGATGCTGGAGGGTCTTTTTGTACCCCGTCTGCATGTGAATGACCTTGTGAAATACTTGTGTGCATATTCCATACATATATTGTATGCATATTCCCTATAACTTAATTGATAAAACTCTATATACCTGTAGAGTCCTGTGGTGGGTCTCAAGTTGGTAGCGCAATGAAGTCCTTGCAAAAATGAATCCTTCACACACAAACTCAAGTCTTCCTTGATGTTGCATGAAAGTGAAGAAAACAGAAGAAAAATATATTAGTATGACATAACATTCTAATATTTAACATAATAATGCAAATTATGCTAATATCAAAACACAATACAAACAACAATGTCCATAGACAGTTGACCATATCGCTACTAAAGTTATAATATTATTACAAATATATTTTGTAAATATTATTTAAAATATCTTTTCAGAATTTGTTTCAATTTGGTTTAGAGAGAATTAATTCAAACTAAGATAAACTACAATATAATACAAACAAATTGTATTGTTTCAGAACATATAAATCATTGAATTTACACTAATACAAATGAATAAACAGGACAATTAAATCATTAATCACAATTATTTGTGACAATTAATCACCAGCAAGAATGTTGTGAGTGTGACAGTCTTATTAATAGCTGAATACAGTCAAATTAGCAAAATAATTAATAAACACACAAGAGATGTATGCGGCTAAACTTCTGAACTTCCTGTGCAAGCAGATTCGGTGCAGATCTGTCCATGACCACTGCTGCGAAAACAATGTCTTTACCCTGTAATTTACCTAGATAATAGAAGCCCTTCTGTAGAACTAATCCTGCTGTTTTAACATCACAAAAAGTGGCCTTAAAAGCATTTGGAAACTTTTCTAACTCTTAAAATGATGATTTTATTGTATAAGATAAGAAAAATAAAATCAAGTGTAGTATTTTTTTCAAATCTTACTGCTTTTTTCAGAGCTTGAGATGTATTTTAACCAACTGGTGGTCCCAATGTGATATTTAGTGAATGTATGAACCCAATTCTCCTCAAGTTCATACAGTTGTCTTAGTGAAAAGCAACCACTGGTGTACTATAACACGTTAACTCTTAAACTCAAGGCACTCTTCACGATCACCAAGTCACTATCTAAGAGACGAAGAAGAAAAAAAACACAATGTCAAAAGCATCACAAGTTCATACAGTTGTCTTAGTGAAGAGCAACCACTGGTGTACTACAACATGATGAACTGGTGAACTATAAACATGTTCAACTAATATTTCACAACCAAAATGTGTCCAAACAGTATATGGCTCTATTATTGAAACCCAACATCTATACGAGAAGTGGTCGAGAAGTGTTATTCAAAAAAAAAAAAAAAAAAAAAAAAAAAAAAAATTAAATAGAAAAAAAATTGTTTAATAATTTGTTGCATAAATGAAATATGCAAATAAAAATACAATATGCAAAAATATTCTTAATACAAAATGCAAAAATATTCTTATGGTAATTTTAAATATCTATTGGGGTCACACTTGGGAATAGGGTCCGATTTTCACTATTAGCTAGCTTTTAACGACAACTTTTGCCTCAATAAAGTCCTAATTAATGCTTATTAATAGTTAGTAAGGTAGTTGTTAAGATTAGGTATGGTAGAATATGGTCATGCAGAATAAGGCATTAATATGTGCTTATAAGTAATAAGCAGCCAACATCCAAGTAAAAAGTGAGAATTGGAACCTAAACTAAAGCGTTAGCATGTATTTTATCAAGATTTAAGACTTATTTACCTGTACGTTAACTCTTAAACTCAAGGCGCTCTATCACCAAGTCACTATCTAAGAGACGAAGAAAAATAAAAACCCAAAAGCATCAAAAAAATAAAAACCCAAAAGCATCAAAACTTCCCCAGCCTTCCATCTCTAAACAAGTCAGGTCTTTCTGTGTCACCCCTTTATTTTGAAGAACTCCAAGTTCACTAAACTGCTCTCTGTTTGCCATTCGCACGGCGAACATTGTGATTCCACCTCAGGATGGAGCTTTCAGCCCACTCCTAGACCTGAGAGAAGCATACGACAGCTCATAATCCAGCAGCGCTACTGTAATTCCCTTCACCTGCCATTTTGCTTACCCCACATTTAGAGTAGAGTTAGCGCAGAGAGATGCTGGGGAACTGCGTTCAGACTGCAGCTGTCTATCTCCGGCAGAGAGGGATTATACATTCGCTCGCGTGTGCACACACACACAACCGTAATTGTGACACTGCCGGGCCCGCCCTCATTTGCATCTTTCCCTTCCGCAGACTTTGATTGGCAGCTGTACATGAAATGCCACATCAGTTGAAAGTATGTTGTGAGCTGGCACTAACGATCCCCGTGGCTCCGGGGAGACCTGCCATATTGTAATTTGGTTATCAGGCATGAAGGAAATAATTCTAAGTGCCAGGATATGTGAGACAGAATAAATGCTTCGGTGCCACACGTTGCCCAGGGTGACAGTTTTTATTTAATGTACAGGAGGCTCCTGTTGCCGGCAGCATTTGGGTAGGGATCAGCAGAAGCAGAATCTCTCAGTCGTTCCGTGGATTGGAATAGAGAGTGGAAGGCGGAGCAGGGGTGGGAATGTCGGCCGCGGAAGAGCATAATTTTTTAAGGCAGGTGTCCGTCTCCGGAAATTCTGTACTCGGCAAAATCTGTAATTACCTCCTCAGTGGTTCCATAGGATGACAGAAGCGGGGGCCTCCTGTAGAGATGATGCTGAATTGCAGGACAGACTGGCAGAGAGCCGTGGAAGATTGCCTTGTGCGCTCTGGCGGTTGAGGGGCGGTACTGATCCCGGGCTTTCTTGTAGGCCTTATTTGTTTTGATGCACTGTTTTTGCATGGGGAGCCGGACCCCTCGAGATGGAGCTGTCACATTGCAAAGAGAGGCCCTTGACGCTGGCAGCAGCCCTCTGGGCAAAATGAAAACAAGTAAGTGGCATAGATGGAGGATGCCAACTTGCCTTTTTCCTGAGCAATCCAATGAGAGTGAAGCAGTCTAAACTCACAATGCAGTAGTACCATGCTTGTTGATAACAAAAGTTTATGCAAAGTAATTGGGTGGATGGGATATGAAAGAAAAGAAGAGTCACACATCATTCTCCAGGTAAAAACACATCCAAGTGCATGCACTGATCAAAGGGTCTTCGGAAAAACGAGAAAGGCAATCAAGAATTCACACGGCGTCTCGGGTACGGCCAACCCCTGCCTCACACAATTAAGCTAATTATTAATGAATTCAAGGGTTAAGAGAGCAGCCCCTGCCAAGATCCTTCAAGTGAGCTGAGTGAAAGGCGCAATGCCTGACATTCCCCGGCCAAGCACGGTTCGTTTGTCCGTAGGGATAGAAGCCGCTCAGTTCCAAATGCCATGTGTGGGGGACACACACAATGGGCTCTGCTCGCCGCTATTATCCCTGGTGTCAGCAGCCTGTGCCCTCCTGCGTGAAGAGGTCTCCTTGTCAGCAACCATGCCACTCCGCAACACATCATTTGGTAGTCTGTCAATTTCCCCAACGTTATCGGAGCGGGTGTAAAAATAGCCGACAGACCTGTCATCCGGGACCCTTACTCTTCATCCGCTGGAACCCAATCCGAGGGAAACCAGACGGGTGCCGTTTAAGGAACGCATGAAGGTCGTGTGCTTGTGATCGACAAATGCAGGCCCAGGAAAAAACTGTTCAAATTGGCCAAAACAAAGACGCAAAGGACTGCCGGATGTTTAGAACTTGCTAAAAGAAAGACATAAAGGGGCATGTAATTTATTAGACTCTAGTTTGGCTGAAAGTTAGTGTACACCTAGTCTCAGACACGGATCGTTGGCTGAACGTCTGATGAATAACTTTTCTGGAAACACTTCAGGAGTTTCAAAGTCGTCATCTGGTTGGTTGAATTTTACGGGAGGATGTCCTTCTTCCCCTTGTGAAAGAAGAATGCTGTCGTGTTTACAACTGTGACAATGAGCGCTTATCTTCACCCTGTGGTCTGTGTGGGTCCTAACGCCCCAGTAAAGTGATGGGGACACTATGCTGTCAAAATAGCACAGTCCTTCGGATGAGACGTTAAACCGAGGCCCTGGCTCTCTGTGGTCATAAGAAATCCCAGGATGTCTTTCGAAAGAGTAGGGGTGTAACCCCGGCATCCTGGCCAAATTTGCCCAGTGGCCTCTGTCCATCATGGCCTCCTAATCATTCCCATATATACCAATTGGCTTCATCACTGTCTCCTCTCCACCAGTAAGCTGGTGTGTGGTGGGCGTTCTGGCGCAATATGGCTGCCGTCGCATCATCCATGTGGATGCTGCACATTGGTGGTGGTTGAGGAGATCCCCCTCCCCCTCTATCACTGCGTTTACATGCAGCCAATAACCCGTTCAAAACCGGGATATTAGCAATAACCCAGTCGCGAACGTCCATGTAAACACTGGCAAAAACCCGAAAATGCTCATATCCCGGATTTTAAAAACCGGGATATTATATTTGGGGTACCCCTTTTCCAACCCGGATTTTTGGTCATGTAAACGCGTATCGGCATATCCCCATAGTGATTTGTGTTCTGCACATGTTCTATTCGCAAGGAATCTTGGTCTTTTGAGTAGAGAAACTTCTCGGCGCATACAAAAATCCGCGTGCAGTATTCCGGAAGTAAACATGGCGAGACGCAGCACAGCATACTTTTGGAACGAGCTCAGTAATGTTACCAGCATCAAAGCGCAAACAAAGGCGATCGCTATCTGCACCGAACTATTCATTATCCGCATACTGCTGTTGTTGTTGTCTTTGGATACAGGAAGAAGAATCGAAAATGACGCATTTTGCGTCTTAAGGTTGTCCGTACGTCTAGACGCTAACCGCGCGTCGCCGTTTACATCGGGATATTGCAATTCCATGTATACAGGAGAAACTCTCTCTGCTCACGCATGTAAACGGGTTATCCCTAATGTTTCAGAAACCCGAAAAGTGACCTTAACCCGAAAATTGACTGCATGTAAACGTAGTCTATGTGAAGTGCTTTGAGTGTCCAGAAAAGCCCTATATAAATGTAATGAATTACTATTATTATTATTTAGATCTGGGGGGGGGGGTGTCTACGTGAGACTAGTGTACACCCTCCTTCTAAGTAACATTGCCATTGCTAACAGATGCAGAATATCAAGTATACACCCATGTGATCTCCAATGACCCAGTCCAATGTGCAAGTCTTCTGTGGAAGAACCAGACTGACCTGAACGATGCAAAGATCTGAACCCTAATGAACACCTTTGGCATGAGTTGAATGAAGTCAAATCCCTGCAACCCCCTTTGAAAATTACACCCTATTTCCTAAATTCACTGAAAAGCCTTGGCAGAAGGGTTGAAGCTATTATAGCAGCAAAAAGACAGGAGTGGTGTTGCCATTTCTGTCCAAACAGATGGGCAACAATCTCGACCTAGTTGTATGCATCAACCACCTCCGCAATTTTATTCCACAAACTAAACCCATTCCTAATTAGACATAAAAAATCTTCCATTGCTTCAGGAGAAAGTGCATCCAAAGGCAAGGCATTGGCCCCTTGATGGCCTTCGGTCTCAGAGACTGACTGGTTGACAGAGCTGATTGATCTGATGACAGATCCTTCTGAACCTCAGCCTCCATTCTGCTCTCAGCGGCGATATCTGTGGAGATCATTGACGCGCAGGGTTGATACCTGATCAAACAGGCCTCTGAACTGCCAAACACGGGGCATCATTAGCCGCGGCTGCCCGTCGCTGGGGAGATGTCGGCTGGACGATGGCCATGTGGTGTTGATGCCTGGGGAGACGTCTGGTGATGTGGGTGGTCGGTGGGATGAGTCTTCACCTCAGGGTGTGTGAGAGAACGGTCTGCCGTTAACTATCAGCCAGCAAATCGGCTCACGTACGAAGGGGAGGAGGACTGAAAGAGCAAACGTACATATTTAAAGTATATTTAAGGCTCCCCCAAAAGATATTAAACAACATCAGAGGACAAAATCTAAATTTAGAGCGATAAAAATAGCTAAATGTGAAAATTTTGGTTTAAAGTCTAATTTATTTTCTACTCGCAAGCTATTTTAGACAATCCACCACAATACAATTAAAATGGTGTGCTTGAGCAATATTTAAGGCTCCCCCAAAAGATATGAAACAACATCAGAGGAAAAAAATCTAAATTTAGAGCGATAAAAATAGCTAAATGTGAAAATTTTGGTTTAAAGTCTAATTTATTTTCTACTCGCAAGCTATTTTTGACAATCCACCACAATACAATTAAAATGGTGTGCTTGAGCAATATTTAAGGCTCCCCCAAAAGATATTAAACAACATCAGAGGAAAAAATCTAAATTTAGAGCGATAAAAATAGCTAAATGTGAAATTTTTTGTTTAAAGTGTAATTTATTTTCTACTCGCAAGCTATTTTAGACAATCCACCACAATACAATTAAAATGGTGCTCTTGAGCAATATTTAAGGCTCCCCCAAAAGATATTAAACAACATCAGAGGTAAAAAAATCTAAATTTAGACCGATAAAAATAGCTAAATGTGAAAATTTTTGTTTAAAGTCTAATTTATTTTCTACTCGCAAGCTATTTTAGACAATCCACCACAATACAATTAAAATGGTGTGCTTGAGCAACAAAAAAGTCAAACACAGTCCAGGGGCGCACTGTAAATCTGCAGCAATCATTTTAAAAATAAAGAAATATCAAAATGTTTGGATATTTTATAGCGGCCTCTTGCAGTGCATGACAGTATCTTTTATGAGCTCTTGGAGCAAGTCTTTGTTTTCACCCTTGGCACTGAAAGACAAACTCATATGCATTTCTGGGGAAACATTGCAGGCATTTGTAGATACACCCGAGAGAATTAGATGGTAAACCATCAGTTTGAGGGGAGAAATAGACTTTGCCAGTGATAGTTTTTGGGATGTGAGAGCTTGTTTACGTTGCCGCTTTAAGCGTAACTCTTGCTGACAAAAGAAGCCAGATGGAATCACTTATAATTATGTTACAATAATGTTTTTCTTCTGAATAAAAAGACTCCCTTTAACATAAATTATTGATTTTGAAAACCAGACACACTAGAAGGAGCAGCATCCTCTTCAAAAGTTAAAATGGAGCTTAGACGTACAACGAAATTAATTGCGTACTGTTTTTTTATGTTTTGGAAGGGAATTGTGCTGCTTCTGTGTTCATCACATCCTAGTTCCAGAAATCCAATGCGACTGGATTGTATTTCCTGATGCCTTCAAGAAACTAGGATTAAAAGTGCACTGTCATATGTTCTTACAACCTTAAAGAAACAGTATGAAATCGTATGACTTCAGAAGTCACTAAATAGCTTTTGACTATAAGAATATTACTCAGAAATTCTCCTTTTTGTGTTCCAGGCATAAGAAAAATAGCCTGCTGTTTTAGAACAACATGAGGGTTATATATAATGACAGAATTTTTATTTTTGAGTGAAATAACCTTTTAAACAAATGCAATAAAGTAGTTTGTGAGAATCCAACCCTCATTTAAAAAACTTTTGAGAATGGAAAACACATGGCCAAAAGTATCTTAAGAAAGAACACAAAGCACAAAAGCAAGTACAGTCTCCAGAAGACAGTGACTGCCTTGGCTTCAGTCTTATCGTCTGTGATTTTTGCGGACTTCAAACAATCACGCCGCGCTCTTGATGGCGGAGCGGATCTTCACATTTAGCTTTGACATCTTAGACAATTGGGAAGAGAAAGGCAACCTTCACAACTTTGAAGCGCACATGAAACTTAGATCAACTGTATTTTTAAAGGTGCGGCGGGGGGACTCGCCATCCTCAAACCAGGCCTAAATCAACATTTCAAAGTCTCCACTGAGCTCTTCACTTCTGAGTCGGATCACAGAGCTGCGGATTGGCAAGGCCTCATTTACATGGTTCTGAAACAGACGGCTACTTCATCTCGCTGAGAGGAGGGGGATTCTATCAAGTACACTTTATAAAGCCTAAAAATATAGCTATTTCTTCCACAGAGGGAAGAAACGCTGAAAAATAACTACACTTCGAGATCAAAGGTGGGCATAATTGACATATTACATCTGCGCAAATAGAGCAGAAGTGGGCGGAGTGCTGAACGATAACCAATAGTCACATGGGACGGTAGGGGTGGGCGGTATTACTTATGAGTCATTTTATATCACAGTAACAGTATCTTTTTATGGAAGTTCAACAAAACAATTTCTATCAAACAATCATGTGGTAATCCCTATGGATATCCAAGTGAATTTATCTGATTTGCTACTTGCTACTATTTTTATGCTGTGATAATTTCACATTTAATATGTAGAAACAACAAAGACAGTTGCTAATATACTTCAAATATTTGTTTAAATGCAACTTTTTATGAAAGAAGGCCAGTATCACCGATACCTATAATACTACCGATGTATCTTTGCAATTCTCAATTTTATATAGACATTTAGCATTACAGTATAATCAAAAGCTATCAATTTTATCATATAGGCTTTAAAAAACAAAGTGACAACTTTTAATTTATATGAACTTAAACCAATTGGTAACACTTTACTTGAAGGGGTGGGCATAAGACTAACATGACACCTTCATAATCATGACATATGTTTTTAAGTTTTATGCATGTTTGTGACAACTGTCATTAAGTGTCATTTGCTCGATTATGACATTTCTGATGCAAATATGACATAGTTTGAGATGTCTTTGTTATGACACCTTGACATAAACCAATACAGCATAACTACAAACGGTTTGACCTAAAAATATCAAAATTGAAACTACTTTGGAAACAAAGACACCTACATCTTGGATGCCCTTGAGGTAAGCTAAAACATATCAAAAATTAATTTCAAAGTGAACTATCCTTTTAAGTTGTGAATGGATTGTGTGTTTGGCATGCTTTATTTGATAAAAAATTGCATACTTCACCTCCAATTGTCATGGTAAGGACAATATTATTGTTTTCTAGTCTTGGAACCTACTTTACTGGACTCCTTGACCACAACAATGTACACGTTGATACCAAATTTGTCATTATAGCTATAACAGAAGCAAAGATATGGGCCTATCAAGTATGACTGGTTGCCATTTTTAAAAAATGAGCATATATAAGAAACAAAATGTGATCTCACTTGTGTCTTAGGATAAATTTATTTCTATGGCCATAAGGTACTTCCATACCAAAGGGGACCTTTGCATCATGACTTGAAGTCAAAAGTCGCTTAACCTCTCTACTAAACTAGAGCCCGACCGATAGAGGATTTTGAAGGCGGATACGATACAAATATTTTTGGGTTTTAAAATCCCATATTCCGATATATCGGCCGATATTTTCTTTTATTAAATATTGTTGGATTTCACACACGTGTAAAAGAAAAGCTAACTTTTCTGCACAAGATACGTTTGATACCTTTTCTCTACGTCTAAATGTTCACTTCTCGCAAGTATAACTTACATTTTACAATGCGGGGACTGTAACTAGAGATATGCTAGTTATAAATACAGTAATAATTACTTTATTTAGGCAGAAAAAGTTCATTGTGGTTTCCAAGCTCATTAATGTTAACATTAGCGGTCTTCCACTGATGATAGTGGCATTAGCTAGCTTTGGTGGTTAGCTAGTCTATGATGAGCCATAATTTAGCAATAGATAACATCATACTGCAAATTGTAAAACATACATTTTCAATATAACAGGCCAAGGAGAGATGATTGAAGCGTGTTTCGTCCGTTTTTATTTTATTTTTTAAATATTCATTTATCGGCCATTATAACTGCCAACAACGATATTTTGGAAAATGCCTAATATCGGCCGATATATCGGTCTGGCTCTAGTTCATAACCTGTCAGTGTCCAAAGTATGACGTAAAAATACTGCATTAATTGCATTAAATATATTTAATGTGTTAAACTGAACAAATTAATCACATGCACGAACACATTAATTTTGACAGCCCTGGTATAAATACAAATAATTTATGTGATTATTGGTGATGGAGAAGGAGCCTAAAACATAGCAACACTGGCTCCGCCAATCACGTGAGTTTTGGGTGGGACTATTCGACCAATGGCAGACTAGGATGTGATTTACTGGCATTAGTTAGCATTTCCATTTAGTGTTTAATGACACACTTTACCTGTAAGTTAGTAACGTTAATCAGCTGCTCCTCGACGCTGATGCCATCATACCGCCCCGCTCTACGGGAAGCCGGCTCGAGATCTTTTTGGATTTCCTTTCAAGCAGACATGCAGATTTATAGCCTGTAATGGGGAAAGCGAAAAAGGGGGAAATAAAACATAAAAGAGAGGAGAAAGTAAGTTTGAGTGACTCCTTGAACGAGCCGGATCTGTAGTCCTGTCAGCTGATTAGCCCTCTTGATTAGCATTTATAAGAGGCCCTGGTGCTCTATTATTTGCATTCCTATTTAGCCATGATTTTGTGGAGGGCGCTCCGTGATTAAACTTGTCACCGGTCCTGATTGACAGGGTCAAATCTTCACATTCCACTCGTCTGAAATGGTAGTGTGTGAGAGAGAGAAGAGAGAAAAGGAGAAAAGGAAAAAAAAAAAACAACGATTGTCAGCTATTCTTCGCACTCCTGACGAGCTTTGTGAGGGATCTCTTTCAACTTCTCTCATGCTTATCCCTCCACCCTCCCTCCTCTTTTCTAACTCTATCACTTTTTCTCTCTGCGTCTCCTGTCATCTTAGATAGGTCAGGAATGTTTTAATTTTAGGGATAGATTCGGCCTGTCACCGAGGCGAGATGACGTGGCGCTCAGGAGATGAGACGTGAAGGGTGTAAAACAATAAGAAAAAATAAAGTGCGAACAAAAAAAAGAAAAGTGCTCACTTTATTAGACAGATTTAATTACTCTGAATAGGGATTAAAACAGGCCATTCAGTGAAGTGTGAAATTAACCCTTGATTACTGATGAATCTCTGAATGAAGGCTAAAACAACCGTTTGGAGGGGGAAAAAGCGATACTCTTCAACAGTAATTGTTTTTGGAAAGGTGATCGCATTTCCCCGCTACATTACCATGCCTCTGGTGATGTCAGGTGACTACATTATTAACAGTGAAAATGCTAACAAAGACATGACATTATGTGAAATCCAGCAGTGTGCTTGCATCAGGGACCACTAACCTTTCGGAGAGAGACTGGACTGGCTCCCCGAGGATGAGCTCTGGGTAAAAAACAACAATTAAAAATGCACAAATGAGCCGAGTTGATGTAGTCTGTCCAATCTGAAGAATATACGGCAGAATGAATATTAGACGCGCTGTCTTACTGGGGACAAACTGTTGCTGGTCGCCATTTCTATGAAAATACCAAAAGCAAGAAAACCAGTAAATTACTGCAAGGTATTTACATTACATTTGTGATAGCATAAAAACGTTAAATGTTATTGATTTCAGAACATAATATAATATAAAGACACTACATAAATAATAATGAAGTAGAGATGCACAATATATCGATCACATATCTAAATTGGCCGATAAAATTTTCAGTATTTTTTTTTTTTGCAAAAAATTGCAAAGCGATTCAGTTTAACGTTCGTTCTCTACAGTTTCAGCGCGCAGCTTAAACAGTAATGATGTCATTTGAAACAGTAAGCCTATTATTAAAGATCTTTATTAAAAATGTTTATTTTGATATTTTCAAAAGCACTTTTTTTTGTTCTCATATTATTTTCATGGTTACACTTCCTTTTACAGTACAGTACTTACAGTGTACTTACCTAGAAAGTACTGTCTAATATAAGGTAAGTACATGGAACAGGGGTTGGTTTAGGGGTAGGTTCAGGGTTAGTACTAGTTATTACCCAGTAATTGTAGTTACTAAAATAAGTACATAGTATTTACATGGGTAATTGGACTGTAAAAGGAAGCGTTACCTTTTCATCAACAAAATGGTTTGATATTTCCTTATTGTCCCTGCAGAGGCGATTCCATTTCATTCATGGCGCATGCATTTTGTCTCTTTATATCTTTATATTCTTTTTATTGTTAGGCAATAGATTTTTTGGTAACACTTTAAAGTAAGGTCTCATTTGTTAATGCATTAACTAACATGAACTAACAGAGAGCAATAGCCTTTGTTAATGTAAGCTTATAAAATATTTGTGTTCATGTTAGTTCACAGTGCATTAAATGATGTTAAAAGATACAATTTTGGATCTTAAAAATGTCTTAAATGTTGAGCTTAAGATTAATAAATGCTGTTAGGAGTATTGTTCATTAATTGTTGGTTCATGTTAACCAAAGCTAAACCTTATTTAAAGTGTTACCATTTTTTTAACAAAGAAAGTTGGCCATAGGAGTGTAAAATTAATTTTAAAAGTTAAGGAATCTTACACTGGTTCAAACTAGGCTACTGTATTGTATATGTTTTATGATTTATGTTGAAGTTTTTGGGATGGTGAGCCTTTTGTTTATACAGGCTATCAAAGTATATAAAAATTTGAATTTAGATTTATCGGCCAATTTATTGGTTATCGGCTTTTAAACTTAACGCATTGTCGGTTATCGGTATCGGCCAAAATGTTCAAATCGGTGCATCCATATAATGCAGTAATAATAAAAGAATAGTGTGTTTGTTTGCACAATCGGTCATAAGTTTTTGCTAATGTGTACAGTTTTGTAACAAGATTTTGAGCATGCACTGTAACAGCATTAATAACCCCAATATAATATACTATAATAAAGTGCTAAAAGCTAGTGCATCTTCAAAATGTCATAAGTTTACACTAGAGCTAATATGTGTGCAACTTTTATGATAAATATTTTTTATTTTAAAAAGGAAGAGAGCTATATTTGTCTCCTTTTCAAACACGAGATTAGCCTTTTAAAGATCTTTTGCATATTTTGTAGATGCACCACCTCCTAATCAGGGCTCCAGACTAACTTTTTGCCTTGGTTGCACTGGTGCGCCTAACTTTTTTATTTAGGTGCACCAGCACAAAATTTAGGTGCACTCAAATTTTTTTCGTCTCGCATCACATTTAACGCCACAATTTCAAGGTCACCTTTTTATCACGCTCCGTATATTCATATATATTATGTAAATGCTTTTAAAAAGAATAAGACGTAGTTTTTTTTGAAGCACAATTATATTGTATATAAAAATATAAATCTTTAAAAAAATAAAAAATTTAAAGTGCTGTTTTTACATTGTTCAAGTAAGGGCTTGACACCAATTTCACAATTCGATTCAATATTGATTATTTTGGATATCAGGTGCAATACATGGCAAATTTTCTCAAGGAAAACAAATCTCAATTAATGCTGAACTGGGAGTCAGTTGTAGCCCACTATGCTTCATTAGCCTACTATAATATTGAAGGTAAAAATTACCTGATTTGTACACAAACACTTAAATTACACTTTTATTTATTTTTATAATAATAATGTAATATGAAATATAAACATTTAAACGGTGTTTTTTTCAAACAACATGCATTAAATATTGAAAAACGTTTAAAATTATAATGAATATGTAATATGGTGCATGTATTTGGCAAAATGCTGATCTAGAGTTAATTTTTCTAGCTGGTTAATTTTTCTAGCTGGAGTTTATGGTCACTGGATATGTTTTTTCTCTGAGGTAAAAATGTGACGTTACATTACATTGTTTACACGCCTTTTACTGACGTCTTTCCACGGTTGAAATGAATCACTGATTGAGCGATTCTATGTGAAAGACACGGATTTCGCTAAGTTGTACTCTATCTTTTAACACACTGTCAGATGCTCGTTCATGTTTATTTCACGCTGTAAATGGTTTTATTAAGGCGGAAGAGAAGCTCATGTGCGCTCCGCGCTGCTGCTTCACTTGAGCTGAGTGAGCGATCTCACGCCACAGCGTCACTACACTATCTATTTATGTTCTTGAATTTCGTAAGAAAACGGACCTAATTTAAAATCTGAGACTTTCTTTCATATCAATAGTAACAAAGCACAAAGATTATTGCGATGTATTGGATGGGATGCGCGCTACAATCTTCCGTTCATTCATCAACTGAACACAGCATAGCCCAACGGGTTCGTAAAATGAGAATTAGTTTTTGAATATGAGAATATATTTTACCTAGCCATAAAAAGTAGCCAACATTTTTAAAACTTTCTTCGTCGTCTGTTTCTTCTGCTGCTGGTTGCCGTTACTGATTCTCTGGTGTTCACGTTCAGGTCGCAATTTATTTCGTATCACACAGCAACGGAGCATTTTACTATACGTGCAAGGAGAAAAACATTTTCGTTTGGGGAGAGTCAGCGGATGTGATCATGCGAGAACGTTAGGTGCACGGGTGCGACCTAGGAAAAATTTTGGTCGCACCTTTTCAAATTCTGGTCGCATTTGCGACCAAATTGGTCGCACTCTAGAGCCCTGCGGTATAATATCTATATTAGTTGGATCGGTTCAATACAATATAATTAAATCTAGTGTATGATTTAGACGATGAGTGGGACCACTGATGTTTTGTTTGACCCCAAAGGAGTTTAATAAGTCTGTAAACGCAGCACCTAACGCATCATTTGTATTATCTACGTGAATGTTAAAATCTCCAACAATTATTGCTTTATCGACATTCACCAATAGATCCGAGAGAAAGTCTGCAAACTCTTTTAGGAATTCAGCATATGGCCCTGGAGGTCTATATACAGTAGCCAAGGCTAGAGATAATATGGATTTCCTTCTTACATCTAAGAGCGTAACATTTAGCACAAGTACTTCAAATGAATTAAACCTGCGACCTGTTTTCTGAGTATCATTAAAAATATCTTTATAGATTGTTGCAACACCGCCGCCACGACCGATCAGACGGGGCTCATGTTTATAACAGTATCCTGGCGGAGTAGATTCATTTAGACCGAAATATTCATTTGGTTTAAGCCAGATTTCAGTAAGGCACAGAACATCGAAATTATTATCTGTGACCATTTCATTTACAATAACCGCCTTAGGTGTGAGCGATCTAATGTTTAGAAGACCTAGCTTTAGAGATTGTTTTTGTTCACTGATATTTAGATTTTCTGGTTTAATTACAATAAGATTTTTGCTAGATCCTACACTACATTTATTGTTTGGCTTCACTAAACGAGGAATAGACAGAGTTTCAATATAATGTTCCACACTATGCATATTAGTTAAGTTTGTAACAAAGGGTGTGATTTGGACTTTGACTTACTAGTCATCTGGTCTGTAACGTCTTGGAGATGTTGTCCGACAGAACAGCCGCTCCGATTCTGCTAGAGTCCATCTGCACGGTACAGCCTGGGTCTCTCCCAAAACAGATTCCAATTATTTACAAAGAGCAGTTTCTGTTCATTACCCAGTGACATTAACCATTCATTTAATGCAAATAGTCTACTGAACCTTTCCTGTCCTTGTCGGTACGTGGGAGCGGTCCAGACACGATGATCGTTGCTTCAGGCGCTGTGCTGCGCTGTGCTGCGGCTCCTGTAGTCCTTCTTCAGTACCTCAGTCTGCCGCAGCCTGATGTTGTTCGCTCCCGCGTGCAGCACAACAGCTCCGACGCGCTCGTCCCCGTTCAGGATCTCGGGAACCTGTGCAGCGACATCAAGAACACGAGCACCAGGAAAGCAGTGAGTGCGCACCTTACCTTTACCCGAGGTAGCGCGGACATGACGGACCATGGACGGGCCGATGATCACGGCGTCGTCGCGTTCCGGCTCGCGAAGAGGGGAGAAGCGGTTCCGAGTGGAGATCTCGAAGACCGGGAGGGGCGGAGAGGCAGCTCTGGTCCTGTCTCGTGTCTTCCGCTGTGTGATCCATGGTCCATGGTGTCGGTGCCGGAGTGAATGAAGCCCGAGATGATCGCGTCCTCCTGGGCAGAGGAACACGCGGAGTAGAGGAAGTCGGGGTCAAAGAGTTAATGTTACTAACCACTGATTTGTGAGCGTCGGCGCGTGATGCTTCAAGCGTTGAGCGCCGATCCAATAGCTCGGCTTTCTTCACCAGCAGATCACGGATCTGTGTCTTGACGTATTCCAGCTCCTGCTTCACCGAGAAGAGCTCGAATGTGTCTTCACCTGCACTCAAAGATAAAGTTAGACACGCATCTGATACGTTCGCCATTATAACAGATGAACAGTAAATTAGTAGTGATACTACAAATATCACCACTAATTTAGGACAGAAATGTCGGATATAACCCGTATCCTTTCAGTGAAACGGGTGTAAAAGGAGACGGCCGATAGGCGAGAGGCCACACGTGAAATGCTAGCGGGCTACTGAGTTTACTTTAAAAGCAATTCAGTTTACTTGTTAAAACCATGCAAACCGGTTGCCTTGAAAATAACAAGTAAGCTTTACTCCAATAACTTAAGGCCTATATAACAAGTGCAAAAAATGGCTAAATTCATTAAACAATGAAAAAGAAATGTCTCTGACACACATGCACTTTAAAAATTAATACAATGGCAGCCTCTTAACTTGCTTAAAAACCTTGCTTGCTTATAAATGGGCTGACAATTTTAAACAAGTGCCTTAGTTTTTATTATTAAATAATCTATTTCCACTTTCATAAACAAATCAAATGCCAAACATCATTCATTTGATTATGATTACATTCTACAAATACTGCATTCTTACAATCCTGCATACTAACAAATTCACAAAAAACGACCATCTCGGTGAAGAGGAAATAAAAGGATGAAGTGGAAGAGAAATTAGATAAATAAAACAACCTTTCCATTCACTTCTTACCTTGTATTGTGAAGAATAAAGCTAGCTGGCACAACTAAGCAAGTCACAGCAAACACTGGCTCCGGCTCTGGAACAGAAAACACTGGCTCCGGCTCTGGAACAGAAAACACTGGCTCCGGCTCTGGAACAGAAAACACTGGCTCCGGCTCTGGAACAGCAAACACTGCCTCGGCTCTGGAACAGCAAACACTGGCTCCGGCTCTGGAACAGAAGACACTGGCTCCGGCATACTAACAAATTCCTGCATACTAACAATCTTGTAACAGCAAACACTGGATCTGGAACAGCAAACACTGGCTTCGGCATACTAACAAATTCCTGCATACTAACAATCCTGTAACAGCAAACACTGGCTCTGGAACAGCAAACACTGGCTCCGGCTCTAGAACAGCAGACACTGGCTCCGGCTCCATAACAGCAGACACTGGCTCCGGCTCTAGAACAGAAAACACTGGCTTTGGCATACTAACAAATTCCTGCATACTAACAATTCTGTAACAGCAAACACTGGCTCTGGAACAGAAGACACTGGCTACGGCTCTAGAACAGCAGACACTGGCTCCGGCTCTAGAACAGAAAACACTGGCTTTGGCATACTTACAAATTCCTGCATACTAACAATCCTGTAACAGCAAAAACTGGCTCTGGAACAGAAGACACTGGCTCCGGCTCTAGAACAGCAAACACTGGCTCCGGCTCTGGAACAGAAGACACTGGCTCCGGCATACTTACAAATTCCTGAATACTAACAATCCTGTAACAGCAAACACTGGCTCTGGAACAGCAAACACTGGCTCTAGAACAAAAGACACTGGCTCCGGCTCCGTAACAGCAGACACTGGCTCCGGCATACTTACAAATTCCTGCATACTAACAATCCTGTAACAGCAAACACTGGCTCTGGAACAGCAAACACTGGCTCCAGCTCTGGAACAGAAGACACTGGCTCCAGCTCTAGAACAGAAGACACTGGCTCCGGCATACTTACGAATTCCTGCATACTAACAATCCTGTAACAGCAAACACTGGCTCTGGAACAGCAAACACTGGCTCCGGCTCTGGAACAGAAGACACTGGCTCCGGCTCTGGAACAGCAGACACTGGCTCCGGCTCTGGAACAGCAGACACTGGCTCCGGCATACTTACAAATTCCTGAATACTAACAATCCTGTAACAGCAAACACTGGCTCTGGAACAGCAAACACTGGCTCCGGCTCTAGAACAGAAAACACTGGCTCCGGCTCCGTAACAGCAGACACTGGCTCTGGCATACTTACAAATTCCTGCATACTAACAATCCTGTAACAGCAAACACTGGCTCTGGAACAGAAAACACTGGCTCCGGCTCTGGAACAGCAAACACTGGCTCCAGCTCTGGAACAGAAGACACTGGCTCCGGCTCTGGAACAGCAGACACTGGCTCCGGCATACTTACAAATTCCTGAATACTAACAATCCTGTAACAGCAAACACTGGCTCTGGAACAGCAAACACTGGCTCCGGCTCCGTAACAGCAGACACTGGCTCCGGCATACTTACAAATTCCTGCATACTAACAATCCTGTAACAGCAAACACTGGCTCTGGAACAGCAAACACTGGCTCCAGCTCTGGAACAGAAGACACTGGCTCCAGCTCTAGAACAGAAGACACTGGCTCCGGCATACTTACAAATTCCTGTATACTAACAATCCTGTAACAGCAAACACTGGCTCTGGAACAGCAAACACTGGCTCCGGCTCTGGAACAGAAGACACTGGCTCCGGCATACTTACAAATTCCTGTATACTAACAATCCTGTAACAGCAAACACTGGCTCTAGAACAGAAGACACTGGCTCCGGCTCTGGAACAGCAGACACTGGCTCCGGCATACTTACAAATTCCTGCATACTAACAATCCTGTAACAGCAAACACTGGCTCTGGAACAGAAGACACTGGCTCCGGCTCTAGAACAGCAAACACTGGCTCCGGCTCTGGAACAGCAGACACTGGCTCCGGCATACTTACAAATTCCTGAATACTAACAATCCTGTAACAGCAAACACTGGCTCTGGAACAGCAAACACTGGCTCCGGCTCCGTAACAGCAGACACTGGCTCCGGCATACTTACAAATTCCTGCATACTAACAATCCTGTAACAGCAAACACTGGCTCTGGAACAGCAAACACTGGCTCCGGCTCTGGAACAGAAGACACTGGCTCCGGCTCTAGAACAGCAAACACTGGCTCCGACTCTGGAACAGCAGACAATGGCTCCGGCATACTTACAAATTCCTGAATACTAACAATCCTGTAACAGCAAACACTGGCTCTGGAATAGCAAACACTGGCTCCGGCTCTAGAACAGAAAACACTGGCTCCGGCTCCGTAACAGCAGACACTGGCTCTGGCATACTTACAAATTCCTGCATACTAACAATCCTGTAACAGCAAACACTGGCTCTGGAACAGAAGACACTGGCTCCAGCTCTAGAACAGAAGACACTGGCTCCGGCATACTTACAAATTCCTGCATACTAACAATCCTGTAACAGCAAACACTGGCTCTGGAACAGCAAACACTGGCTTCAGCTCTGGAACAGAAGACACTGGCTCCGGCTCTAGAACAGAAGACACTGGCTCCGGCATACTTACAAATTCCTGCATACTAACAATCCTGTAACAGCAAACACTGGCTCTGGAACAGAAGACACTGGCTCCGGCTCTAGAACAGCAGACACTGGCTCCGGCCCCGTAACAGCAGACACTGGCTCCGGCATACTTACAAATTCCTGCATACTAACAATCCTGTAACAGCAAACACTGGCTCTGGAACAGCAAACACTGGCTCCGGCTCTGGAACAGAAAACACTGGCTCCGGCTCTAGAACAGCAAACACTGGTTCCGGCTCTGGAACAGCAGACACTGGCTCCGGCATACTTACAAATTCCTGAATACTAACAATCCTGTAACAGCAAACACTGGCTCTGGAACAGCAAACACTGGCTCCGGCTCTAGAACAGAAAACACTGGCTCCGGCTCCGTAACAGCAGACACTGGCTCTGGCATACTTACAAATTCCTGCATACTAACAATCCTGTAACAGCAAACACTGGCTCTGGAACAGCAAACACTGGCTCCAGCTCTGGAACAGAAGACACTGGCTCCAGCTCTAGAACAGAAGACACTGGCTCCGGCATACTTACAAATTCCTGCATACTAACAATCCTGTAACAGCAAACACTGGCTCTGGAACAGCAAACACTGGCTTCAGCTCTGGAACAGAAGACACTGGCTCCGGCTCTAGAACAGAAGACACTGGCTCCGGCATACTTACAAATTCCTGCATACTAACAATCCTGTAACAGCAAACACTGGCTCTGGAACAGAAGACACTGGCTCTGGCTCTAGAACAGCAGACACTGGCTCCGGCCCCGTAACAGCAGACACTGGCTCCGGCATACTTACAAATTCCTGCATACTAACAATCCTGTAACAGCAAACACTGGCTCTGGAACAGCAAACACTGGCTCCGGCTCTGGAACAGAAGACACTGGCTCCGGCTCTAGAACAGCAAACACTGGCTCCGGCTCTGGAACAGCAGACACTGGCTCCGGCTCTAGAACAGCAAACACTGGCTCTGGCTCTGGAACAGCAAACACTGGCTCCGGCATACTTACAAATTCCTGAATACTAACAATCCTGTAACAGCAAACACTGGCTCTGGAACAGCAAACACTGGCTCCAGCTCTGGAACAAAAGACACTGGCTCCAGCTCTAGAACAGAAAACACTGGCTCCGGCTCCGTAACAGCAGACACTGGCTCCGGCATACTTACAAATTCCTGCATACTAACAATCCTGTAACAGCAAACACTGGCTCTGGAACAGCAAACACTGGCTCCGGCTCTGGAACAGCAGACACTGGCTCCGGCATACTTACAAATTCCTGAATACTAACAATCCTGTAACAGCAAACACTGGCTCTGGAACAGCAAACACTGGCTCCGGCTCTAGAACAGAAGACACTGGCTCCGGCTCCGTAACAGAAGACACTGGCTCCGGCACACTTACAAATTCCTGCATACTTACAATCCTGTAACAGCAAACACTGGCTCTGGAACAGCAAACACTGGCTCCAGCTCTGGAACATAAGACACTGGCTCCAGCTCTAGAACAGAAGACACTGGCTCCGGCATACTTACAAATTCCTGCATACTAACAATCCTGTAACAGCAAACACTGGCTCTGGAACAGCAAACACTGGCTTCAGCTCTGGAACAGAAGACACTGGCTCCGGCTCTAGAACAGAAGACACTGGCTCCGGCATACTTACAAATTCCTGCATACTAACAATCCTGTAACAGCAAACACTGGCTCTGGAACAGAAGACACTGGCTCCGGCTCTAGAACAGCAGACACTGGCTCCGGCATACTTACAAATTCCTGCATACTAACAATCCTGTAACAGCAAACACTGGCTCTGGAACAGCAAACACTGGCTCCGGCTCTGGAACAGAAGACACTGGCTCCGGATCTAGAACAGCAAACACTGGCTCCGGCTCTGGAACAGCAGACACTGGCTCTGGCATACTTACAAATTCCTGCATACTAACAATCCTGTAACAGCAAACACTGGCTCTGGAACAGCAAACACTGGCTCCGGCTCTGGAACAGCAGACACTGGCTCCGGCATACTTACAAATTCCTGCATACTAACAATCCTGTAACAGCAAACACTGGCTCTGGAACAGCAAACACTGGCTCCAGCTCTGGAACAGAAGACACTGGCTCCGGCTCTAGAACAGAATACACTGGCTCCGGCATACTTACAAATTCCTGCATACTAACAATCCTGTCACAGCCAACACTGGCTCTGGAACAGAAGACACTGGCTCCGGCATACTTACAAATTCCTGCATGCTAACAATCCTGTAACAGCAAACACTGGCTCTGGAACAGAAGACACTGGCTCCGGCTCTAGAACAGCAGACACTGGCTCCGGCTCCGTAACAGCAGACACTGGCTCCGGCATACTTACAAATTCCTGCATACTAACAATCCTGTAACAGCAAACACTGGCTCTGGAACAGCAAACACTGGCTCCGGCTCTGGAACAGAAGACACTGGCTCCGGCTTTGGAACAGCAAACACTGGCTCCGGATGTGGAACAGCAGACACTGGCTCTGGCATACTTACAAATTCCTGAATACTAACAATCCTGTAACAGCAAACACTGGCTCTGGAACAGCAAACACTGGCTCCGGCATACTTACAAATTCCTGCATACTAACAATCCTGTCACAGCAAACACTGGCTCTGGAACAGAAGACACTGGCTCCGGCATACTTACAAATTCCTGCATACTAACAATCCTGTAACAGCAAACACTGGCTCTGGAACAGAAGACACTGGCTCCGGCTCTAGAACAGCAGACACTGGCTCCGGCTCCGTAACAGCAGACACTGGCTCCGGCATACTTACAAATTCCTGCATACTAACAATCCTGTAACAGCAAACACTGGCTCTGGAACAGCAAACACTGGCTCCGGCTCTGGAACAGAAGACACTGGCTCTGGCATACTTACAAATTCCTGAATACTAACAATCCTGTAACAGCAAACACTGGCTCTGGAACAGCCAACACTGGCTCCAGCTCTGGAACAGAAGACACTGGCTCCTGCATACTTACAAATTCCTGCATACTAACAATCCTGTAACAGCAAACACTGGCTCTGGAACAGCAAACACTGGCTCCAGCTCTGGAACAGAAGACACTGGCTCCAGCTCTAGAACAGAAGACACTGGCTCCGGAATACTTACAAATTCCTGCATACTAACAATCCTGTAACAGCAAACACTGGCTCTGGAACAGAAGACACTGGCTCCGGCTCCGTAACAGCAGACACTGGCTCCGGCATACTTACAAATTCCTGCATACTAACAATCCTGTAACAGCAAACACTGGCTCTGGAACAGCAAACACTGGCTCCGGCTCTGGAACAGAAGACACTGGCTCTGGCATACTTACAAATTCCTGAATACTAACAATCCTGTAACAGCAAACACTGGCTCTGGAACAGCCAACACTGGCTCCAGCTCTGGAACAGAAGACACTGGCTCCTGCATACTTACAAATTCCTGCATACTAACAATCCTGTAACAGCAAACACTGGCTCTGGAACAGCAAACACTGGCTCCAGCTCTGGAACAGAAGACACTGGCTCCAGCTCTAGAACAGAAGACACTGGCTCCGGAATACTTACAAATTCCTGCATACTAACAATCCTGTAACAGCAAACACTGGCTCTGGAACAGAAGACACTGGCTCCGGCTCCGTAACAGCAGACACTGGCTCCGGCATACTTACAAATTCCTGCATACTAACAATCCTGTAACAGCAAACACTGGCTCTGGAACAGAAGACACTGGCTACGGCTCTAGAACAGCAGACACTGGCTCCGGCTCCGTAACAGCAGACACTGGCTCCGGCATACTTACAAATTCCTGCATACTAACAATCCTGTAACAGCAAACACTGGCTCTGGAACAGCAAACACTGGCTCCGGCTCAGGAACAGAAAACACTGGCTCCGGTTTTGGAACAGTAAACACTGGCTCCGGCTCTGGAACAGAAAACACTGGCTCCGGCTCTGGAACAGCAAACACTGGCTCCGGCTCTAGAACAGAAAACACTGGCTCCGGCTCTGGAACAGCAAACACTGGCTCCGGCTCTGGAACAGCAAACACTGGCTCCGGCTCTGGAACAGCAGACACTGGCTCCGGAATACTTACAAATTCCTGCATACTAACAATCCTGTAACAGCAAACACTGGCTCTGGAACAGAAGACACTGGCTCCGGCTCTAGAACAGAAGACACTGGCTCCGGCTCTGGAACAGCAAACACTGGCTCCGGCACACTTACAAATTCCTGCATACTAACAATCCTGTAACAGCAAACACTGGCTCCGGCTCTGGAACAGCAGACACTGGCTCTGGAACAGCAGACACTGGCTCCGGCTCTGGAACAGCAAACACTGGCTCTGGAACAGCAAACACTGGCTCTGGAACAGCAAACATTGGCTCTGGCTCTGGAACAGCAGACACTTGTTCCGGCATACTTACAAATTCTTCCATACTTACAAATTCACCAAAGACGACCATCTTGGAGAAGAGGGAATAAAAGTAAATGGATTAAGTGGAAGAGAAAGGAGATAAATAAAACAACCTTTCCATTCACTTATTACCTTGTATTGTTAAGATTAAAGCTAGCTGGCACAACTAAGCAAGTCACAGCAAACACTGGCTCCGGCTCTGTAACAGCAGACACTTTCACCGGCTCAGGAACAGCAGACACTGGCTCCTGTAACAGCAGACACTTTCTCCGGCTCAGGAACAGCAGACACTGGCTCCTGTAACAGCAGACACTTTCACCGGCTCAGGAACAGCAGACACTGGCAGAGACAAAGACAAACGAACAACTTCAAAGTAGACTATTATTAAGAGAAACAGTTTAAGGGATAGTAATGTATATAAATTCACTTATTACACCGATTTTTTCTACCACATAATTATGGGGACATATTGAATTTAGATAAATGTGTTAAATCTTACCTTATAAATCTATTTACAGTGTACAAAACAATCTTCCAGACAATATGATTACAACAATATTATCAAACTCTATAAACAACAATAAATCAACTCTGATTTTATTTCCAATACAATCAAAAACGGAAGACGCAAACAGCAAGTTGTTTTTGAATGAAACAAGAGCGTGCGTACATTGTGATATTGATGTGCGCACTATGTAATAATGCATTGCTATTGAAAACAGGCATTATAAAGAAGGAAATGCGACAGAATGTAATCTTCCTTAAAAAAACTGCATTGAGCTTCCTGTTTATTTGTTGTTTGTTGATTCTCAAATATAAAACTCGTTGAAAGAAATGTTTTCAGTGTGAGCATTAGTTCCTTTACAACACTTACATCTCATTTTAACAAAACCATGATAATATTGATAATCGCGATAATTTTGGTCACTATAATCGTGACAAGAAATTTTCATACCGTTCCCATCCCTAAATATTACTTCTTTAAAGGAAAAGTCCTTACCAGTGTATCAAGACCTGCTCTTTGAACGCCACTCAGGAGGCAAGCTGCCAGAAGGACATCTAGGGAAAAAAATAATTAAGTTCTGTTTTTTAAGATTACAGACTATGGAAGCTTGTTTCCACCACAGAATGAAAAATAAAAAAGGTAATTGCGACTTTTAATCTCACAATTCTGACTTTTTTTCTCACAATTGTGAGTTTACATCTCACAATTCTGACTTAATTCCTCAGAATTGCGTGACAAAGTCCCATTTGCGTGTTATAAAGTCAGAAATGCGACATATAAAGTAAGAATTGTGAGATTTAAACTATTCTGAGGGAGAGAAAAAATGGTCTTTTTTCCCCCTTAGAATTGGGCTGATAACTCGCAATTCCGTGTTTATATCTCACAATTCTGAGGAAAGATGTCAAAATTTCGACATATAAACTCGCAATTATGTGTTATAAAGGCTGAATTGCGAGATTTAAACTCGGAATTGTGAGAAAAAGAGTCAGAATTGTGAGGTAAAAGTCGCGCTTCTGTCTTTTACTCAGAATTGCGACGTTATATGACGCAATTCTGACCTTATATCTCGCAATTCTGACTTTATAACACGCAATTGCGACTTCACATCTCGCAATTGTGAGAAATAAGTCGCAATTATTGTATTTTTTATTCAGTGGCGGTCCGCGGAAACGCTTTTATAACAGACACATTCCTTGATATGCATGTTCTTCAAGCATTAGCACTACAGAAAATATAGCTAACGTTACCAGTAAATAGTTAAGTTAACGTTACCTCAGTGCAGACAAAAACAGTTTTCCCACATATGTGTTACCTTTAACTGTAAATGTGCGCCATTTCAACATATTTGTAACGTTAATAAATAGTAAACCAATGGATCAGGGAAACAGTAAAATAGAAAATCAGAATTCCTAATACTTTTTGGACAATTTACATACAGGAACCGTTGTGGTAAGTTAACATTAGCGTTAAGGGGGTCGCACACCGGACGCGCAGCGCCGCGCCGCGTCACGTCGCGTCTAGGACAACTCAAGGTATCACACACCGGACGCGCACTTTCTCATTAGTGTATGGCCAGCAATATTGTAATGTTTAATGACAGGAAATGAAGATAATGTCTGTTCTATGTTATTATTGTACTGCACAATTAAATAAAATCGCTGTTGAGTCTGCAATCTGAAAACTTTACCTCAGAGCATCCGTAACTGAATGAATTGAGAATCTCACCTGAAAAATCCAATAACATTCAGCAATTGTCATTCAAGCGGCTGATTTCTGTAAATGAATGCAAAACCAAATGTATATTGCAGCATAGTGCGAAGTCAGGATCCATCCGCAACGATTTGAGTCAAAAATAATTACAATTTTATATAAACTATGTAAATGGCGCTCTGTGGCGCTGCAGGGTTTTGAACACGGTCCTGAGCCGTTGCTGGGCGCCGCGGACAGACGCCGAATGGCGCCGCCGGTGTGTGTACACTCATAGAGAATAATGTGTTCGAATTTTAAAGACGTGGCGCTGCGCGACGCGGCGCGGCGCTGCGCGTCCGGTGTGCGACCCCCTTTAGCGTTAAGTTACCTCAGAGTAGGTCGAACCACAATATGTAGCGAAGCTCCGAATAATAGCAAAATAATGTGGTACACATAAGAAAATAAGCAAAAATAAGCGACAGACAGTTAAAAAAACATTCACACACAAGTTTAACGTTATCTTACCTTATTGTTGTTCCAAAAACAAAATTAAGCTCCAGATAAACGCAGTCTGTCAACGTCTTTCCAGTTACCTCAGCTGCAAAATTGGCGCCGAAATAGGCAGACTCGGTGCGTTCCATTCGACCGTTAGTGAACTGCGAAGTGGACTTCACAGGGTATTTCGCCATCTTAAGTGAGATTCCAATCCGAAGGGAACGAACATGTTCAGTTGGAAGGGCACTGCAAACGGCGTAGGGAATAAGTGAACATCGATACGATACATCACTTCACAGGAAGTGGAGAGCGGAATCACCCAACTGTCATTGCACGTCACATCATCACCAGTGGAGGAGTTCCTTATTTTATTTATATATATTTTTTATTATTTATTTTGTTGTTGTTTATGTATTAATGCAGTGCTTTGTATCGTCTTTGTAAAACGTATTCTCAAAAAAAAAAAAAATAACGATGGAGGAGTTTATGTTTGTGTGTAAGTAAGCATACATTTTGTCATTATTATACTAAGTATTTTTTAACGGTTATTGGGGTGAATATTACATTTACATATGCTATTTTTGTATGTCCTTGGGACTTTATAAACGATTACCACAACCATTTACCTCAGAATTTACCTTATCATATTTTTATTTATTATTGTATATTATATATTTTAAATGTGATATTAAATTCAATTGAAATATTAATGTAAGCCTATATCTATTTGTTTTATTATCATAATCTGCGGAACCCCGTACGTTAACTTAACTGATGACGTTTGCAGGGCATTCCAAATGAGCGGTATAGGCCATAGACATCATATAGGTAGACGCCCCATCGACCGCTACTGCCTATTGGCACGGACGAGAATTGGAGCCGCCATCTTAAACCGGTCATCCGCTCCGCTCAGTGTAATCTGAATGGCAGGTGAAATGAGCTGTCAGCGCATTAAATTAATCATATCTCACTGAATACTGAACTGATTTTCACGCGGTTTTTTTTTTGCTGCAAAGGTCATTCATGTAGCTATGATATAGGACACATGGTTCGGCGTATTTTAATATCCATTGTAGGTTTAACAATAATATAATATTCTGAAATAAGATAAAAGTGACCAAACACAATATATGTGATGAAGGATATCATGTATTTTATAAATCACACACTATAAAAAATAATAAAGAAGCAGAAACCGATAGTAGCAGCAGTAAAGTAAGATATTTTAATAAGTTGAAGAAACAATTTATGATTGACACACGGACATACACACGCACATACATACGAACAGACACACAAACACAAACACACACTCTCTCTCTCTCTCTCTCTCTCTCACACACACACACACACACACACACACACAAGAACGCAGCCACCGAATCCACCGAACGCAGCCACTTGTAATAAAAATTTAGAAGAAGCTTTTCAACGTGTTTGCATCAGTAATTTCTAAATTCGTACAACATTAAGCCTATACCTTTTTATTATATGTGGATTTGGGAGGGGAAAATGTCTAGATTAAAGCCATTTTCGGATTAACTTTAGGCTGATGTAAATTAATAATTTTACCACAGGACTTCAGTAATATCAATAGCCAAATCGCATGTGATAAGATATAGGTTATCAATAAAACTAGAAGTTAGAGGGGTAACTCAATTTTCGCATCGCTGTCATGCGTGTACATAACGTTGCCACCTGATGTGCGCAAACACAAATAACCTATAAAACAGGCCAGTTCAATGCTTATCTGATAACCTAGAAGCTCTTGTAACTATTAATTTAACAGCTACCCCGCCTCTCCATGCCGGGTGAACACCGGCTGATGCAGTAAACAGCATTTCACAACGACTTCAGTACAGTAATAGCAAATATCCTTGCTCCTTCTCCATTATCTGGTAATATTCTATTCACAAAAGACAACCAATAGTACGGTAATGTTAAGACTTTCTTGTGAAAAGCACTATTTTCGGTGGTCCGGCGATTAGAACAGAAAAATGCTCCACAGTGCTCTGGCATCCTATCTGCTGCCACGCAACGAGACAAGAGTACGACCGGTTCAAGATGGCGGCCGTATTTCTCGTTTTTCAGAGGCCAATAGGGTATCTAGTCTCTATGATATCTATGGTATAGGCTTTATGCCGCGTGTCACGTGACCAAACCGGAAAACGGGTCTCATCGCATCTCATCGCATCTCATCAATCAGAATTGACCTACTAGTTGTGTCTGCATTATAAGAAAAAGTGTATTTACATCCAAAAAATGCATCACTGCTTTTAAGCAACACTAAAAAAATAAAATATGTATTTTTTTTTTTATAAAAATGTTGCTGTACAGCTATCCCAAATGCTCTATTAAAGGACAACTCCGGTGCAAAATGAACCTTTGGTCTAATTACACATTACTACCTAGTCAACCGTTATCTGAGATATGTTTTCATGATTGCTGAATGTAAATAGTTTTATCTATAAAAACAGTTTAGCCTATAATGCTAGTATAATATATAGGGCATAGAGTAATGACAAATAAAAATCGCTTGTTTTTACCACTAACAAGGCTCAAAATAGCCCCATACTCACACGACAGCATAATAAAGGTTCCTACATTCGATCCACGAACGCCGATCCATGTGCACCGGTGAGATGTGAATAAGGTGATAAGGTGAGCGCGAACAGTAGGCTGCGTGTACATATTGAAGAGAAGAAAACGGTTCGAGTTTGTGTTTCTTCCGAAAACAACGGACCATATGATATTCTGCACAGTTCAGCAGCGCACTTGGATCGGCGTTCGTAGATCGACTGGTAGAGACTATTTTTCCAAGATGGTTTCTTCCGGTATTCGCGATGTTCACTCTGTGTATAAAATATCTTTTTATTAAACTGTATGGATACTGACAAAGTTCTCAATGCTTCGGTTTGAATGTAGAGACCTTTATTATGCTGTCGTGTGAGTATGGGGCTATTTTGAGCCTTGTTAGTGGTAATAACAAGCGATTTGTATTAGTCATTACTCTATGCCCTATATACTAGCATTATACTAGCATTATAGGCTAAACTGTTTTTAGATGGCATTTCTTTTCCAAGAAAACTCCACACACCCAGAGATTGCTGCATGTAATATACACATACAGTATAACTTCACAGTTTGTCATTCATACCTGCAGGTGTCAAAGTGTAATCAGCCAGAACATTCAGATCTGACAATGAAGACACTAAGACAATTAAGACACAGAACTGACATTCTGATTGTGATATACACCATTCAAGTACAAAATCCTGTAATAGGTGCATCAACGAGAGCGTGCGCGTGCTCATATAATTAGTAGTAATTAATGATGAAAAAGTGAGGACCCGTTTGTATTTCAAATTATCCCATTAGCTCTTGTCATACTCGTGTACACAAAACAGCTTGAGTTCAATTAGTTTTTTGTCACACAAAAGTGATTATAAGCAGCCAGTGCAACCTGATTCATGGGATACCTCCTGTCTAATCTCAGTAACTGATTTAGTGTAGAGCCGCGGTACTCAACCTGACGCATGTGACGTATCATGTGATGTTTCAGAGTCTCAGCTTTCAGCGAAAATGATTTTTAATGTTTTTTAACCTGATATTTATGAGATATAATAAATAAGTCATGTCACAGGACTAAAGGTACATCCTAATTCGCATACATATGCACTATTTTATAATGTTTTTTAGTTATAAATATTGCGAGTAGTGTGAAAATTCGAAAAAGAAAATGTACACTTTAAATACCCGGATGATGCATTAAATTAACGCGAAAAAACTAAGCGTGAAATTTTGGACACTTGATCACAACTTTAATTACGTTGCGGAGGGGGAGGGGCTTCAGACTCCAATGTTGAATGACAAAATATAGTGTATAGCATCAATTGGGGACGCAACTTATGTCATCGTTTTTGCGGTAGCTCTGTATATTTTTATAGCATTGTTGACGAGAAATAATTAGCTGGTGAATTGGATTTACTCATTGTAGAGTTAACGAAAGTTATTATGATCTTTGTAATGTTTGAAGTGGATGTCATAACAAATGTCGGTAGACCGGGAAGATTTTAAAATGAGCGGGTCATTCATAATGACCCAGTTTCGGGCCAAGCTTTAGCTGTCAGATGGCCGTATATGCTTCAGATTACTTTTTTTTTGCTTTAAACTCACAATTACATACAGTATTTTTTTTTACTTCTGAGGTAAATATAGATCTACATATATATACATCTGTCAATGAAATACACCCTAAAATGAGTCCATATGGCGTGTATTTATGTGTATTGTAACATCATGCCACAGATGCAGCATATTGACATTATGTTGAGAATAACCCATGATATTCAATCAAAACAAGCATCTCAGCCAATTATAAACCAATTTACCATTTGAAAACACCTTGACCAAATAATGAACGGTGACATTTTGAAGCATGGTCAGCAGTGTTCACCAGCATGTTTAGGTTGATTCCACGTGAAAAAAAAATATAAAGTACCTGCAATAAATCAGCGTATGTCCTTGCGAGTTTTGCCGGTACTTAGGGGCTCTTTGCTCCGACCTTACTTAACCTCTTTATTGATCCTTCCATCTGTCTAGTTCAGAAAACAGACATGGGTCTAATCAAAAGCTTTCAAAATTGATTTCGTTGCATCAGATGTTGTAACGCACCCAAGATCACTTGGCAAAGAGCATAAGGACAAGAAACTAAATCGAGTCGAGATCGAGTCAGTCGTTTGAACGTATCGATAGAATCCTCATATTCTAACAAGCCTGTCCGCCGTGGTCACATGTTCCGGTTTAAACGTTTAAACGGCTCCTCTGCACATTTTGTATTTCTCGCTGTGAGCTTGCATAGGGGCTGCTATTTCTAGGCTGAGTGAAACTTAACAGATGTTGCTGTTAATTACTACAGGAGGGGGGAAATGCGATTTAAACACTTTTATTAATTAGTTCCAATGGAAGTGCGATGCCGGGGAGATGGAAAGGCTTGAGGGACAGTCGAGTACTGAGGTGTCAACAGTGCCAATGTCTGAGATCAAAATAACATGCTTCAAATGGAGCGCCGTCTCAAGCTTTGAAAGAAATTGAATTGCCGGAAAACACTTTTTTTTGTGAGGAAAAGTAGTAATATATATATATTTTTATATATAATTTTGTATTTATGATTAAACATTTTATCACATGACATACATTGCTAACTGTTTTGGAGTTGTTGTTTTTTTCTTTCCTCAGGAGGGTTCTAGAGTACAACGAATATAAATATAATATAATGAGATGAATTGTGGAACTAGTTGAATTTATTAATATATTGTTTATATTATATACACTCACCTAAAGGATTATTAGGAACACCTGTTCAATTTCTTATTAATGCAATTATCTAATCAACCAATCACATGGCAGTTGCTTCAGTGCTTTTAGGGGTGTGGTCCTGGTCAAGACAATCTCCTGAACTCCAAACTGAATGTCAGAATGGGAAAGAAAGGTGATTTAAGCAATTTTGAGGGTGGCATGGTTGTTGGTGCCAGAGTATTTCACAATCTGTTCAGTTATTGGGATTTTCACGCACAACCATTTCTAGGGTTTACAAAGAATGGTGTGAAAAGGGAAAAAACGTCCAGTATGTGGCAGTCCTGTGGGCGAAAATGCCTTGTTGATGCTAGAGGTCAGAGGAGAATGGGCCGAATGATTCAAGCTGATCGAAGAGCAACTTTGACTGAAATAACCACTCGTTACAACCGAGGTATGCAGCAAAGCATTTGTGAAGCCACAACACGCACAACCTTGAGGCGGATGGGCTACAACAGCAGAAAATCCCACCGGGTACCACTCATCTCCATTACAAATAGGAAAAAGAGGCTACAATTTGCAAGAGCTCACCAAAATTGGACAGTTGAACACTGGAGAAATGTTGCCTGATCTGATGAGTCTGGATTTCTGTTGAGACATTCAGATGCTAGAGTCAGAATTTGGCGTAAACAGAATGAGAACATGGATCCATCATGCCTTGTTACCACTGTGCAGGCTGGTGGTGGTGGTGTAATGGTGTGGGGGATGTTTTTTGACACACTTTAGGCGCCTTAGTGCCAATTGGGCATCGTTTAAATGCCAACTGAGCATTGTTTCTGACCATGTCCATCCATTTATGGCCACCATGTGCCCATCCTCTCTGATGGCTACTTCCAGCAGGATAATGCACCATGTCACAAAGCTCGAATCATTTCAAATTGGTTTCTTGAAGATGTCAATGAGTTGACTGTACTAAATTGGCCCCACAGTCACCAGATCTCAACCCAATAGAGCATCTTTGGGATGTGTTGGAACCCTGGATGTGCATCCCACAAATCTCCATCAACTGCAAGATGCTATCCTATCAATATGGGCCAACATTTCTAAAGAATGCTTTCAGCACCTTGTTGAATCAATGCCATGTTGAATTAAGGCAGTTCTGAAGGCGAAAGGGGGTCAAACACAGTATTAGTATGGTGTTCCTAATAATCCTTTAGGTGAGTGTATTTAATGAAGTTTGGGGCTTAGTGTTTTTGGTTTAAGTCAAAAGGGTTGAGATCCACTGCTATAGCAGCTTTAAAAAAAACTAGCCCTGTTTCTAGAATCCACTCTCTTGCTCGCTCCCTACATAACCAGCTTTAACCCAGAAATCATGGGCAGCCTGATGTGACTTTGACGATGTTCCTCCACAGCGGGACACACTTGCCATTTTGAGTTCTTTGTCTGGCCAGCATGTACAACAAAACAGACACCGACAGAGAGCCGGGCATCTCAGCTGGTCCGCGGAGCAGAACCGCGTACATATCGTGAAATATGTACGCTGTCTGTGCTTTAATACACCCTCACACGTCTCACTCCAAGACTGGATGGACAGGAGAGAAAAGGCCCAGTGGAAAAATAAAGTGCCATAATGAATCTAAAAAGCATGATTCACTCCCATCAGACGTACTCAGGGAAGTGTCACGTTCTCCCGAGCTCCCTGACCGCTGACAGGTCTGTTGGGGAGAGAGAGGGGAGAGCAGGGGCAATGGAGATGGCACACAACAGTATAAATCCTAATTACACCCGGTATCGCCCCTCGCAAATGGCCGTCTTTTTCAAGGCAACCGATTTAGAACGTTTTTTTTTTACCTGTAAATTGTAAAATGTATTAAATCCCCAGAGGAGAAACAGGGCAATAGGCTTGAACAAAACACTCAAAAAAAAAAAACAAAGGGACACAGGAAATAAATGTGAGTCGAGCGGGGGAAGAAAGAGGCTGCAACCTCTGCATTGGGCTCTGAAAGGAAAGGTAACGTAATCAATTAATCCTGGCAGTAATTGGGTGTTGGGAAAAAGGCAAAATGCAGTAATGAAAGTCATCCGTTGTGCTCGTCTTTCTCTCCCGGCCTGACGAACCCTCCCCCCCATCATCTGCGGGATCTCAGGTGCTTAGCCATGCAAATCTGTCTGACAGCTCAGTACATCTCTGTCTGCCTAATTGGACAGTATAGAGTTGTTTATGGATATTGAAGACATTTAAGGCTCAGTCGGGGGCTGCTCAAAAATCATTAGCCGTGGGCCTCTGATACTGGACTAAGTCTTCTCCCTCCGCCGATGTCAAACTCAGCCGTAAAAAATGTTTATCTTTGTCACCTGCGCGGAAAGGGGCTCGGGAAAACCTCGCAATGTACGAGAGGAACATCTTAACGCGAGTGAATGTGCGAGGCTTCAGTCGTGACAGCTCAGACAATGGCCTTCCAATTAGAGACGTACTGTGGAGTTAGCGATGCAGCATAACGAGACTCATCAAAATAATTTGCTCGAAATTCCTTTATTCCGTCTCTTTAATTTATTTATTTAAAGAGAACAGTTAGAGATCGTATCAAGAGGTACAGTCATATCGCTGTGTAGAGAGCATCTGGTTGTCCACTGTTTTAAGCCTCAGACTGTCATGTCCATGGACCGTTTACTGAACTTAAAACATACAAAAAAGACGAGAGCCGGCTGAAATCATCAGTTCCAGTCGGATTAGTTCGTTTTCACTTTATTTTTAAACAAATGTAGTTCTTGGGCTGTTACAATGAGCACTTAAGAGGAAGAATAGCTGCATTTTTACTGTATCTTTAAAATCAATCAAAACAAATGTAGCACTGATTTAGCTTCTTAACTCAAATCATGCTAAATACTGGAATATTTAACAACAAAAGTACTATTCATTTAGCTTCTTAGCTCAAATAATGATGTGTATTTTTAAAATATTTCAAATCAGCAATAAAATCTGGTAATAATAACAGAATTCATAGCTTCGTATCTCAAACGATGTTAAAATACTATATAACATTTGTAAAATTTCAAATCAACAAAAAAATCTGACAGGAAAAAGTAGCATTGATTTAGCTTTTTAGCTCATATCAAGCTAAAGTACCGTTTTAACATTTAAAATCAGCAAGAAAATCTGGCTAGAAAAGTAGCATTTATTTAGCTAATGAACTCTAATCATGCTCCCTTACTTTCGCAGTATTATTGCAAAATACTGCATTTTCACTTTAGCAATACAATATAATTCACAAAAAAAGTATAATTCATTTCTTAGCTCAAATGATAGGCCTGTCACGATAAATTTTGCTGGACGATAAATTGTGCAAGAAATTATTGCGATTAACGATAACATTGTCGTTCTGACACCATTTACGTCTAAAGCCCGGAACACACCAAGCCGACGGTCGGCCGTCTGTCAGATTTTGTGTGTTGGCCAACTGAGTTTCCTTAGTGTGATACGCACGGTTCCATGCCGTTGGATAAAAATAGTCCTCGTCGGCTTCGTTTCGCTCGATTCGACATGTTGAATCGCCGTCGGGCCGTTGGGGAAAGACAGAACTCTGATTGGCTGTTCAGCTTAGTGAAAGAGTCAGTGGACGAGAATAAAAGCAAAACAGCAAGCAAAGAAGTCAAAACGGCAAAGATAGAAGGCTGTTCTTATGTTACGTCTTCTTACATGAGTGTTCCTTGGCGAATATTTCAACATTAACATCAGCAGAGTGGAATAAAGAAAGTGTTTAGCAGGATTGATATTCAAAACGGTAAGCACGCGCATGGCATTTAAAAAACTTGGCGCTCCCATTGAAAACATACGCCAGGCACGTAGAAATGCGCTTTGGTGGACACACGGCCATAGTGTCGGGGTTGAGTCGGGTCAAGTTCGGGCTCGGGCAGAGAATAAGCTCTAGTTCACTCTTCCTAGGCTAAGGAACCGAACGTTGTCATCCAGTCTCTTTGGTAGAGAGATACGAGGAAAACAAACAAGCAAGCGAGTGGAAATTATCACGGCCGGAAAAATTATCGAGCTAATTTTTTTATCGTGCGATTAATTGATTTATTGACAATCGTGCTAATTTACTGTCATCCATTCTTTAAGTTAATGCACATGAAGTAATCTAGAGTAAACAAACTTGCTCCAAAGACTGAAAGCCAGGACAGCCACCATACTGAATTTTTATTTTTGCATAAAGGCAGTGCTTGATACGGACAAGACTTCATCAACACTGGTGAAAAACCAGGCTATGGAAGACCAGCAACAACACAGCTCACACGCGCCTACATTCAATACACAGATTCTGCAAATAGAGCAATGCGTGCAAATAAACAATGATCTATATTAAGGAAAGAGTTTAATGTTGTGTAAATCGATGCCTTCATAATGAAAGTTTGTTTGCAGACGAGCCAATAAGTCCACCATAATGTGCCACATACTCAGTAGTCTTAGAGATATTGGTGAAGTCAAAAAAGACATATTCCCTTTCCTTTCCCCTGCCTCTCTCTCTCTCTCTTTCTAGCTATAAAGCAAAGGCCCAATCAAAGGCAGACTCAGTTTCTATTATCTGTTCTCACCAACACCCTCCCAGCCCTCCTTCACCAGTGCCCCCATTACAGAAATGTTTCTTCCCATCAAAGCCTTTACTTATCACTTCACCGGTGACATTGAACTTCCCATGCCCCGGCCGCCGAGACACATCTCTGAACCCTCACAATCACTCTTCATCCCCAGTAACAATTTAGTAATGAAGTATTGATTTCCAGATTCCCTTCTTATGGATGATATTAGATTTGGTTTGATAAACTGTGTCGGGGGCCCCTAATCTGCTCCGTCCCTTTCCCCGCTGTCTGTAAAACAAAGTGCCACTAGAGGGATAATGACCAGGGAACATCGATGAACTCATTTCATCAATTTGTAACACTTGACAATGAAAAAGGGCCACCGTTTTTCACACACCAATGTCAAAGTTTATTGCTCAGGGTAGGGTCTTATTGGAAGCCCGACATCTTGGCTCTAATTTATGGGCCCCTGTGTGCTGGTTACTTTGAAAGGAAATGTTTGGATACGGCTGGGATATTAGTGTTGCACCTGGTCTGGCTGGTTTTTACAGGGCCACCGGGGATCTATGCATCACGTCGGCAAATACAACAACAACTTGCAGCCGCCGAAGCTATCTGGCCATTAGGAGGGGAAAGTAAGGGGGTCTATGACATGCATAAGTCATGAGATGATGCTACGTCTTGGTAAGACGGACTCCTCGAGGGATGAAAATAATTCACCAACTAGAGCGGGCAACAAAGGCCCCGGCTCTTTTCACAACCTGCAGAATGTGGACTCAACTAAAGAGTCCTGTGTTTACATTGGTAGTATAATTCAAGGTGCTGGCGTCTCATAATGAGTTAATGCAGACTCGAAGCCTCTGATCGCATTTTGATAAATCTTTTTTGCTTTGCAATTTAATGTGAACCATTTTGCATTTTGACATTGCAAAGTTGGATCTCTACAAACGACTTGCATGCATGCATCTATGCTTTTTCTACGACTAAAGCCCTGTTTACTCCTAGTATTAAGATGTGTTTTGGTCAATCGGATCACAAGTAGACGAGGGAGACACATTCCCGTTTACACCTGGTGTTTTAATCTCTTTTGTCCAATTTCAACCACTTCTGTCCTGATTTCTTCAAGCGAAGGGTCTATGGGTGGGTAAACGTTTTTTTTTTTTTTTTTCAAATCCTTCGATCTAATGGACAAAATAAGTGCCGCAAGATCACGCCAAACAATGAGAGTGTGTGTTAGAATTTAGGAATGGTGAGAACATTTTTGGTCTTCAAACCAAACTTGGGTCTCCAGTAAACAAAGTTTAAATCCCAGCTGGCTAGCGCACTTCTAATCATGTTTACGCGTTAGATCAGTAGGCGACTTTTGAACACATTCAAACACATGAGCGTTTACGCTACAAAAGCAATTCGATCCAATCCGCTTTGACTATGGAAGTGGTCGAAAGTGGACAAGCTGAAATGGTTTTAGACCCCGTTTACAGCTGTATTTAGCATAATCCACTTGAGATGCAATCTACCAAAATGCATTTTAATTTAAAGCGATACCAAGGATCTTTTCCTCCGTGGTCACCCTACAGGTTGGAAGCGGAATTGTCCATTACCGCTGTCGTAAATACTGTAATTTAGCCTACCGCAGCCTACGGTGACATGCAAATGCTTGCTGTTTATCCGATGAGGTGAAGAGATGAGACCCACTGAAGAGATTGGTCCCAGCTTAGGACCCCAACTTGTAGCTAACGTTGGCTGTTTTGGCATTATGTGTGGCTTGAATGCTAAATCCCGCTGCTATTTGCAAGGTAAGAAAAAAGTTGTATGTTGCCATCAAGTAATACATTTATTTGTATAGCACTTTTCATGGTAGGTGCCGCAAAATTTTAAAATACTACTTTTATCGTGTCACGAAATTTAGTTTTTCAGTCGAGAACTTTAAACATATCAGTTAAAAGACATTAAAGACTCATTATAACGTAGTTCAACGTCTTCTATTATAAAGTGATTTTCTCTGATTTGTAACCAGGCACAAATTGCAAGCTGACAAGTTTTAGACCCCGTTTACAGCTGTATTTAGCATCATCCACTTGTGATGCAATCTACCAAAATACATTTTAAAGCAACACCAAGGAACTTTTCCTCTGCGGTCACCCTACAGGTTGGAAGCGGAATTGTCCATTACCCGCTGTCGTAAATAATTTAGCCTACCGCATCCTACTGTCGCACCCACACACTGTTTATCCGGCACCGGCTTTGGAATCAACAATGGCCATAGACAATTTGAGGAAGTGGTGGGGGAAGTGACGTATGCCGTAAAACAGTCAAATTTTGTAGTTCTTTTTGTGCTCCGATTACTACCCGAAACCCGAAGTTACATAGCGCAAGTAAAAGCGATACAGACCACGGCAGATGTGTCATTTAACCTATTGTAAGGTCATTTAACCTATTGTAAGTCGATGTACCATCACAAGGGCCTTGGCAATATATTATGAAGGTTGAAAAACTACATAGTGTAACTTTAAAACCAGGTGTAAACAGTTAATTTAGTTTAATTCTTAAATCTGTCTTGGCAAAGATCTTAGAGGGCCTCAGTAAAGAGTCAAAAGAAAACGTACCAGTCCCTCGGACATCAGCTTTAACTTCCAGCCAGTCTGCCGTGAGATAATGTTGTATCCTGCCCTGGCTGATGGACAGCTGAATCTCTTTATCCTTTGTTCTTTATTTACAACAGTCAGACTGCTCTGCACGCTGGCCCGATTTCACAGGTGAATGCACGCTATTCTCAGGGAAAAAAACAATCGAGGTACGGCAAGAGGATATAAACGAAGAAAAAGACCAAGTATCTCGGAGGCTGAAAGAGATGATATCTTTCTCAAGCACTACAGAGTACCTCTCAAATCACCATTCTCCCGCAAGTCAGTCAAGCAAGCTCATATATTCTCCTTTTCCATCGTCTCATGCAAACATTTACTAGCACCACTACAAGGTATTACATGGCTGAGAAGTGAGAATGAGTGTTTTCTTTGTCTTCTGCAAATGTGTTTGTTAGAGGCCCATCCCTCGGAGCACCAGAGGCCCTTTTACTGCAACTCAGGCATCATGGGCTCTGCTCTCAGTAATCACATTGCCTCTCCCCCGCGAGATCTACGTGCATAGTGCTTATCAACTAGATTACCGCCAGGTGAAGATGAATAACCCAATTTGCGGCTCCTCATTTCGGTGGGTGTAGTATTCAGTGTCAGCAGGCATTAGCAGATAAAGTGTATTGCTTTGGTGGATGGGTGTGGCTGAATCGCCTTTAAGATTGAGACATACGTGCACTTGGCCAGATGAGATGTCTCCAGAAGCCCAGCTTGGATCATGAGTAGTCTTCACCTTTATCTTAATGCTGACCACAGAACATTTGCAAAGAACTAAACTTCGCTAAACATACTCTGATGTAGAGCCAGACCGATATATCGGCCGGCCGATATTAGGCATTTTCCAAAACATCGGTATCGGCAGTTATAATGGCCGATAAATGAATTTTATTTACAACAGGCTACTAATATTCATTATATTATACTTATTTTCAATACTTAATTAAAAAAAATACTCTCGTCATACACTTAAATTGACAACTTTTCCTCGGTCATCTCTTTAGATCTGAGTCTTTAGTGTATCCTGAGCCAATGCACTGTAGTATGTAGCATGTTGTTTCAGCGACACTTGCGGAATTACAAAAACACATGATATTTTGGATATTTACTATTCAAGCCTCCCTCAACTCTAACATCACCATTACAGCTCTTACAGGTGCATTTGAAGGCACGTCTCAACAGGTAAATGTAGGCTACTTTCAATAAAAGGCCCAACAAATTAGGAATACATTTAGCTGTGTTGCTATGTGTCATGAGAGTAGCTAACGCTCTGTCTAGAGTGAACGCGAGCGCCATCTCTGGGTGCATTTTTTGACATGACACGCCACACATCATACATACCCAGTTAACAATAGGGTTGGGTATCGAGAATCGAGTATCGATTGGAATCGGGACTAACTTTTCGTTTTTCCCAGAATCGTTCAAAAGTTAAAATTTCGATTCCTAGTTTCGATATTCACAGTCCACCGACTGGAAGAAGAAACCGCTGAACAACACGAACGAAGAAGCGTCTACCGGAAGTGTTGGCATAACTGCGTGAGTCGAACATGAGTAGCTTACGTCGGCGGTCTAAAGTGTGGCTTCACTTTTCTAAAAATAACGAAATCTCGGCAAAATGCAAAATTTGTGACAAAAGGAGTATTTGTGACAGAAGGAGTATTTCCTTCAGAAAGGAGTATTTCCTTCAGAAAGACCATTGGTTGGCCAGGTTAGCTAAACTTTTTTGACCCTGGCTCTTAAAACAATCGGAATCAAGAATCGTTGGGAACCGGAATCGAAACAAGAAATCGGAATCAGAATCGTTCAAATTCAAACGATACCCAACCCTAGTTAACAAAGTCACTTCTCGCCACTGATTGAACATGTTAATCAAGGATTATTTGTAAAAAAGAGAGGAAAGTTGGATAAGAGTTGAAGCTAAATTCGTAAAAACACTGGCCTTTGAGAACTTGAGTGGCATAGCGCTGGTCGTCTCAGCAGGGTAGGCAAACAAAGTTCATATCTACATAGCTTAGTGCCCTCCATTTTTCACCGTTTCTCTGGGTTAATGAATACCAGTGACACAAAGAACTAAAACGAGTTTTGATGGGTCCCAAGAGGTGTTTTTCCCCAGGCCTCGCACTTGAACGCTAGTGCCTGAAAGGGGCGACTACACTACATATTACCGCCGGTAATGCATCGCAGCGTTATGGATGGCCCAACTGTCCACCGCCTCTCAGTGCAAGGGAGGTCAGCATCTCGCAAACGAGTGCCACGCTGCCCTCTGAGGTGATTACTGATAAAGAATGACATGCTGAAGGGAGACGCTGGGGAAATATACGCCAGTCTCCTGCCTCGATACTTTTCTTTCATTGGGAAGGGCTGTGCGTAATGTATAAATACAGGGGGAACGAAAACTCACCTCTCCTTATGAGGCACTTCATCTCCGAAAGAGGACAGAAGGTCGAGTCATCAAAAATGCAGGAGGGTTTTGGTAGAGTATCCACATACTCTCTCTGATATTGTGATGAGGTCTCGAATATTTTCATACGTACTGCAGACACTCTGTCAGAGTGAAAAGGCCTGTGACACGAAGGCTGTGAAAGACAAAAAGGAATTGATTGATGTCGGAAACAAATGAGGGGTGGTTATCACACAAAAAACATGTAAGAAACAGCATATTCTGGGTACTTTTAAGGATACAACAGCTTGTAAATGGGGCATTTTACCTTTTCTACCCCTAAAATGTGCATACAGTATTAGTTCCTAAAAGTAGTAATACAGTATTTGCCCTTAAGGTACTCTTTTAGGGATAAATAAGTACAAAAATGTCCATTTGAGTGTCCTGCACCATTTATAAGCTAATGTACATCTAAAGGTAGCATTTTTGGAGTCTTGTCTTGAACTGCCTACGGGACATTTTGCCAGATGCTTGGCTTTTATTGTATATCCCCTTTCGAAGTGAAGCCTAATTGGTCTATGATCCTGCTTCACAAAGATCTACAAGTATATGTTAAACCTAAAATGTTCTGACTGGTTATGATTGTATAGCATCACAGTATTTTTGCTATCAGTTTGGACAAATACATTAGGTTAGGTGGTTTTTAAATTAAATTAAATGAAGTCTTAGCAGGTCGTAAAGCATTGCTATACTGTAAATATCACAATATTTTACAAATAAGATAGTTGAACAGTTTTTAAACAAGTTAGCATGACACTAGTGCATTAGAATATAACAGTCTTTTGACTTGTAGCATGGCTAGCTAGAATAGTAAACCTAAGTTTGAATAGACACACAGGCTTTGCATTTCTGCTTTTAAATATGACTCCAATATGACTGTGTATTAGCGTTTCTGAGGGGCGAATTGAAATTTCTGTCACAAACACTACCCTTAGACAGTTAGTTAATGTCCATTAGAGAAGATAACTCTGATCTTAGATCAGGAACCGAACCCCTTGCCTTAATAACAATGGATTTTAAGTGTTTTCATACCCACACACAAAGAAATAGACTGTCAGAATAGGAAAGAAGAGAGTCCATACTGTTTGAGCCTCTGTGTGTGCACACATGCACTTGAAATATTAGGTTGTTAGCAAGCACCATTACGAAGTGAGAAAGGGAGGCGAACAGAGAGCCATTCTTTCACGAGGAGGTGCCATGTCCCAACCATCACACTCCCGGCACACGAGGGCTCCAATGGCACCTGAGGGGGAATCTCATGGCTGTCATCCCAGAAAGCCTCCTGCACTGATGCAGGCCTGCCATCTGCTCTCCATATGAGATAGAAATGAGGAATTGTCTTTGAAAAGCCATCTTTCTCTCTTCTTCAACTCACCGACTGAAAAATTGTTGTTATTGCTACAGTATTGTGGAAGCAAAAACAGGAAGCCACACTTTTAGGTTGAGTAACGTAGTGGGTAATTACCTAAAATACTAAGAGAGTTGCTGGGCCATTCCTGTTATCCAATACCTTTCGAACTCTGTGATTTTTAATAAAAAATGTATGAGATTGTACATGCTCTGATCAAAGTTTTTTGCAAGAAAAGGACGGAAACCTAACAGGACAGAAATGAACTGCTAAAGTTAAGTTTTTCTCATTGATAAAATTAGATAACAAGGACTTTATCATCTTTTAGAAATGTTCATATCATAGCAATTTCTGTAATCTTGTCAAACAGGATGGGATATTTTAAAATGACAAACCACCTAATCCAACAATGCATCACAGAATTAATCAAATCCATTGCTTATACATGGGCTGTGCTCAAAATCCAAAACATTCTCATCTTTTGGTGTCATATAGGTGACGCCATATGACATTTCGTCAAAATACTACGCACATAGCACCCTTTAGTGTAAATATAACACACACTGTTATGGGTAGGTTTAAGTCTGGGGTGGGGTCTGCGTCTCATATTGACACTAAAGGATAGGAGGTCTTAATAGTAGATGATTGTTTTAAGAAAAAAAGTTTGAGACAAGACAAACACAGGACTGCCAACTCTCACGTGAGACTCACGCAATTGAGCCAATTCTCACGCTTTCAATCCACACCCCCGATTTCTCACGCTGAAGTGTCAACCCGGTCAGTCAAATGCCTGAAAGATGAGTTTTACTATAGATCTACCGGTTGAGTCACTCGTGATCGACTATTATGTTATACCGCAATAACTGTTATACCGTAAATTAGTTAAAATATCCCGTAATCTAGAGCGAGCGTGCATGTGAGACGGATATTGTGTTCCAAACCCCGTGCGCGCACTTTGCAAACATAGGCTACTAAAATAAGAAAAACATTTTTGAGTGAATTCAGACTTACTTATATTTTTCATCAACTATATAGTAGGAATATGCAAATGCAAGTATCCATGTGCTGCTTTAGTGATGTTGTGCTGTTGTTCCAAAATGATGTCACTTCCTGGAAGATGATGTCATTAACAAACTAGCTTTTGTTATTTAAAAGGATATTACACTAAAAACGAGACAAAAAGGTGATATTGTGAACATGTGAAAAATGATTTGATCACTAATATTTGAAATATTAATATTAAAACAACATTTGAAATATTTTGATCAGAGAAAGCAAGTGGAATATTGTGATATTTTTACATTAAAATGACAAATATGGCAAAAAAGAAAAACACAACAATAGCAGTAAAATAAACCAATTAACCCTCATGTTTACTTAGAACAAAAACATGAAACTGAAAACAAAAAGGCCCTGCACAGCAGGAATAAAAATACTACACTGTATTTAATCAGATTTAAATTTAAGCATACATACGGTTTGATACAGGCTCCTGTAAGTAACCTCTCCATGGCTTTTGTTTTGTCACTCTGCGCAAATTATCCCCGGCCCCCACAGAGCCTACAAGAAACGGCATTATTTTATGACACTAGGAGGAGAAAGAGAAGAAAAACAATGCAAAAAAAAAGAAGGAGAGTGAAAAAGGGAGATGGGCAAAAAAGGTCCTTCAGGGAACATGGTGTAAATGAACTTCCAGGAATGACACAGGCGAGCAATGAGGCGTGGATAGAAAATATACGCCGCACATCATCGGATAGAGATGCCAGTGGAAATGGCTTCATTGAAGTGTCAGCCCTCATCCATCAATCAATCATCCGCAAGAAACAATAACGGCCGCGGCGATGGTGCGGCTTTTATGGGGCTTACTCATGGGTATCGGCAACAGCACTTAAGGGTGGCTCTGACACAGGAGGAAAAAGCGAGGTTAGGGGTATGCAGACGCATTTCACATGCAGGTAGAGCGCAGGAGAGAGTGAGTGGGGCGGGGAGAGGGATCACACTTAGTGGATGATGTGCTTTTGCAAAAAGAAAAAGAAAAGAAAATGCGAAAAACTCCCCTGGCAAAAAGAAAAATAGCCCATGCTCCTGATCCAGAGTGTAGAAAGGTGGAAAACAAAGCTGTCTTCCATCTATCATTCACCCTCCATCTATCACTTCTGCTCTGTGTTTTGAGAGCGTGTGAGATTGTGATGTTTAGACCGTTGTAATATTTATGGCTCGATGATAGAAGGGAAGACGGGCTCAGACAGGCGGACGTTAGATGTATATTTTCACGGGGTCGTGACCTCGGTCCCGTATCCCCCTCAGTGGTTTCGAATACGCTAACGCAACATCTGGGGAAGAGCCATTGCACTTTATGTTTACGTGACGAAATTAACGTTTCCAGAGCAGTGGTCATTTTGTCAGACAATCTCAAGGCATTGGTGACCATTCAAAGATGTTATTTAAAGAAACGGTTTTGTCCAAAAATGACAATTATATTATTTAATCACCCTTGTGTTGCTCCAAACCCCATATATACCTTAGTTAGGGTAACGTTAGCGCTATTGCTGTCAAACGATTAATCGCGATTAATCGCATCCAAAATAAAACTTTGTGTTTAGATAATATATATGTGTGCACTTTGTGTATAATTATTTTATATATACAAACACACACACATGCTTGTATATATTTAAGAAATATTTTCATGTATATAGATTTATATATAATTTATATTATACATAAATATAAATATTTCATATATAAATAAAAAAATTCTTAAATATAGATGCATGTGTATTTATATATATATATATATATATATATATATATATATATATATATATATATATATATACATATATACAGTGCACCCACATATATTATGTAAACACAAACTTTTATTTTGGATGCGATTAATCATTTGACAGCCCTAGTTAGCGCCATATTAAATTTTTTGACAGGAATAACAAGAAGGCTCTGAGGGAAGTACATTTAATGCTTGTGATTGTACTATTGTTTAACGACAATCCGATTTTTCAGCTGACTTTCTGAATTTTGGCGTCACTTTGACAGCGAATAACTTTACATCTGAGGCGTCCAAAGACTTAATTTGTCCATTATTTATTTCTAAAGAAACACGGCAATGTATAAAACGCTCCATTACGTTGTATCTTACGTTACGGCCCCATTGAAGCCGTTTTTGTAAAAATTTTCCCTCACCAACTAATTCCCTACGTTAGTCAACTAACACACTTCACTTGAAGGAGTGAATGAAAAAGAGTGAGTCAATTCAGACAGAATTGACACGGTGCAATTTTTCCAACGAACATCAAGCGCTTGCACTACTTCTGAAACTAATAAATGGATGTACAACGATCGATTTGACTCATCAAGCTGTTGCGACAACCGTCACGTCTGGTGTAACGTTAGACAAGGTCTATGCTGTTGTTTATCTGTGGGACACACATTTTAAAGGGGTGTTTGATTATGATTTCACTTTTTTTTAAACTTTAGTTAGTGTGTAATGTTGCTGTTTGAGCATAAACAACAAATGCGAAGTTACAACGCTCAAAGTTCAAAGCAAAGGGAGATTTTTTTTTCTTTTACAGAAATCACCTTACCATAACTTTACTGACATCACTAACCATAAAATTTACACTAACCCCGTCCCTGGGAACACGATTTCTAGATTATCATGATAGAATATGCTAATCAATGACAAGATAGTTAACTCCACATCAGCTACATAAAGTCATCAACTAACCATTCAGAGATGTCCTGTTGCATTCTACATTGTCACTTCTTCTTCAGTCTCTCCATCTTTGTCCGACTCTGGTTTGAACATAAAAGGTTTAATAGTTTTTGACATTTTCAGTGCATGTCTGTGTCAAGTTTTGCTTTTTTGTGTGCACAATTTACCCACTTGAAAAGGACAGACACATCATCAACGAAGGCCTTAACTGGATTCCACTCTTCTTGTATTTGTATCAATTATGATGAAGGTTCACATAGGTAGACAGAAGAAAGGTGAAAAACCTTTAACAGAAAAAAAAAAAAAATACAAAATATGTAAATGAATTGCAAATAAAGTTTATTAAACATCCGTTGTTGTCATACTACCATTGGTCCGTGGCGATTACTTAATAGGTATGTGTGCGTCTTCTTTCACCTGGAAATCTTTTCTGGTTCATTTCGCGTCACAAGTCAGTTGAGATTAGACGTGACACATGAGTGAAAAGTTGAACACACTGGAGGAGCCGCTTTTTTATGTTTACTACGGTACAGCTGCTTGATTTTAGGCACTCTATTGTATAAAGTGCTATATAAATATGACTTTAATAAAGCGCTGAATTGCAAGAGCATGTGCAAACATATCCAAGTTGCTATGATCAGACGCTTTCCTTACTCTACGTTCACACCGCCGCCTACTTGAGCTTCCAAAGCGGTTGGAAGTCATTCATTTTCAATGCAAGCTGGCTTCTCTCAGCTGCAAGGAGCGTCAAATCCATCGACGTCACGTTTTGGGCGTTTTGAGTGTCAATCAGAAAGTTGAAAGAAGCTCAACTTTATGGCAATGAGCTATGACACTGTAAAGCGGCGGCAAAACGCCAGTAACCGGAATATAGAAGTCATGCTGGATGTTCAGCAGAAGAAATTCATATGGTTTGGAACAACTTGAGGGTGAGTAACTGATGACAGAATTTTCATTTTGTGCCAAACTATCCTTTTAAGACTTAAGGAAATGCACTATTCAACAGCTAGACATGCTTTTTGTCCAAAAAAAAGTGTTCAATAGGTCTTTTGCCCCATTTTCATGGAACAATGACAATTTCATTTCTTAAAATCCTCATCCCATTAATGGCTTCAGCCAACAGAGAGCAACGTGGGTTGATGGAACCAGCAAAATCTTTAAACGCCGCAACAGTCGCTTTTACTGTACGAACGTCTTTTGATTTCCCTCTACCAGGTCTCTTGATGGCTTCTTAGCAACATGAAACATGACACATCATCCATTATTCTGAACGTGTGCCTTGCTATCTTAGCCTGCTCCATATGGTCCTGCTTGTCTCCAGACACCCAAATCCCTTTCCCGAGGCCAGCGGCTGTTTTTTCCGCAAGAGCCATTATATCTCCCTTCTTTCTCAGAGGGATCCACCGACGATGATGAGCAATCACAATGAACACCGACTTTACATTTCTCAGAAAAACAGCACAAATCGGATGCCTTCAGTCTCACCGTCACTGGCCCACTTGCTAATTCATGCAAGTTGACAATCTAGAGGAGGTAATTATCAATGACAACAACATTGCCCATTAAGAGGCCACATGACTGAGATGAAGTTTCCGTGCGTTTATTTTTGTCTGCAGTAAGGAGAAACAGATGCCTGAAAATAAAAATAACAGATCCAATGTTAGGAAATACACTGAACAAAATTATAAACGCAACACTTTTGTTTTTGCCTCCATTTGTCATGAGCTGAACTCAAAGATCTAAGACTTTTTCTATGTACACAAAAGGCCTATTTCTCTAAGATATTGTTCACAAATCTGTCTAAATCTGTGTTAGTGAGCACTTCTCCTTTGCCGAGATAATCCATCCACCTCACAGGTGTGGCATATCTGGCATATGTTTTGGACAAAGAAGACTCTTATGCTAACCATACCAACACTGAATTTATTAATTAGTATAAATAGTAATATTATAAATTACAAAATTGTTTTCTGTTAATATATTTTAAAATGTAATTTACTCCTGTGATGTAAAGCTGAATTTATAGCATCATTACTGCATGATACTTCAGAAACCACTAATATGTGGATTTGCTGCTCAAGAAACATGATCAATGTTGAAAACAGTTGTGCTGCATATTTCCCTCGAAATAAAAGTAAAAAGCATTTATTTGAAATAGAAATGTTTTAATACTGTAAATGGCTTTAATTTAATGTATCCTTACTGGAAAAAAAAATATAGAAATGAAAATAAACATCTTACTGACAAACTTTAAAACGCACACACACAACATTTGCATGAAAGAACATTTCAGATCCGAATTGTGCACTAAGCCATGCAACATGAAAATAAGCATCACTGCACACAGCAATGAAAATACAAAAACAACAGTTAAGACAAAAGTGGGGGGGAGTGCGTGTACGCTCGCGTGACACAGGTTTGCAATCACAAACATATTAAAATACTGATTAAAATGCACACTACTAAAGTCACTAGTCAAAATATTGATCTTAAATTATCATACTGAAGCAGACAGTCAAACATTTTTTATGGTGAACAAATAATTTGTCTGACAGTGGGGAAACGGCACTGATAAAATATGTATACAGTCGCCTTAGTACTCGTCCACAGGGAATTTCGCTTTGCTTTTGCCGCAAATGCTCTCGCAAATACCATGACAAGCAATGGGGTAACTGCACACGTCCCTGTGTTGCACATAACTCTAATTAACATCTTAGTATTGTTCTGCACATTACCTGCTGCACGCAGCATTGTGTGGGGCCCGCGCTGCGTGCCAGATCCCCACGTCAGCAAAAGCAACACCTCCTGTGGTGAATAAAGCAGAGCCCAGTGGAAATAAACGTCTCTTCTGCAGGGTGTGACCCCAGGCACAAAGGGGCCCACACCTTCACAGAAAACAAGGCAGGACGAAAACAGGAATTAACTATTGTGCTGGAACAGCAGGGGATGATGGCGCTCATTGTAATAGTTGCTCTGCATTGCATGTGTGCATTAAAAAATGCTAGTTAAGAGAACATTTAAAGGCACACCAAGCTTTTTCGCTATAGTTTTTCACTGTTAAATATTGCCAAGTAGTAGGTTTACCTCAGTATCCCACTATTATTGGACACTTTTGGGTGTTTTGTTAATTAATCAATCATGGGTGACAATTATGACGGTTTTAGAACTGAAATTGCAACTATAAACTCAACAAAACTCGGCCAGCAAAACTTAAAATCAGAAGGAAGGAAGTTTCATTTGTTTAATATAAAAGAAGCTTCAATGGTATATCATTACAGTGTTTTTGGTAGAATCAATTATTAAATAAATAATATTTTTAGGGCAGTCAATTGATTAATCGTGATTAATCGCATCCAAAAGAAAAGTTTGTGTTTACATAATATATGTGGGTGATCTATGTATAATTATTTTGTATATATATATATAAATACACACGCATACATGTATATTTAAGAAAAAAAATATTATTTATATATAAAATATTTATATTTATATATAATATAAATTAAATATAAATCTATATACAGTATATAAATGAAAATATTTCTTAAATATATACAAGCATGTGTTTTATATATATATATATATATATATATATAATTATACACAGTGCACCCACATATATTATGTAAACGCAAACTTTTATTTTGGATTAATCGTTTGACTGCCGTAAATATTTTCAATAATTTAAAAAAAATGTCTAGATTTTAGTTCATTGAATTTTTTATCTATCCATTTAGCAATCATGCTATTCATTGTTCAGTCTGTCTATCTTGCAATTTATTATTCAGTCCATCCATCCATCTGCAGATTTAAAATGTAAAGCATAATTGAAAACGTATGATCTTTTTCATTACAGTTATGAAAAGTATTTTATATATATATATATATATATATATAATATTTTTTTAACTATACAAAACAGTGATCCAAAAAAAGTTTCCGTGTCCCTTTTCGTCATGCAAAATATATCTACTTTTTTGCTTAAATTTGGGGGTGAAAAAAAAAAACACTGGGGACTGGTGCAAGTGGCTACTCGCATATCTGTGGTTGTATTTGCCTTGAAAAAACATTTTACATACTCAAAACACTGAGTTCAACCCTCAGCACCGCTAAGGCAACACTAAACTCCCTCATCACAGTCACTGATTTACAGGAAGCCTGTGTGCTTTCCAACTTTCAACCAGTAATGAGGCCTGATCCAGACGTTTACTGATCACCGCAGACCAGCACTGAGAAAAAAAAAAAATCAAATAAACACGGGGAAAGAAAACAGCAAGCAGCTCTATTCAGCACAGTCCTGACATTAAACCCTTGAGCAGGACTCGAGGGGCGGAAAACTGCACATCGTATTGGACTTGAGGGATTAGGCAAAACAGGAAGCGTGTCATGAGCTGAGGTTGTGCTTCCTTCCCCCTGCCATCCAGATGCTCATGTTGGCCTCCGTTTGAGGGGCATATGAGGGTGATACTAAGTGAAATGCTCATTTTGCGTTTGTGATTATTGAAACCCATGGGCGATATGCACTAATGTGAGCTAATGCAATAGATTACACAGCACTGACCCTGGGGAGCAGACAGCAAGCAGATGTGCTATAGTAAAGGAGGGGGTGAAAGACTCTTGTCTAATGTGCTGGATACTGTCCTATATAATTTGCTGTTGTCAGACGCTGGGATGCACTCGGCCAGGTTCAACACGCCGTCACCCCTGATCCAGTATGCATGGCCAGGAATGAAGACGAACAAAGCAAATTAAGGATAACTAGTCCACAGCTGTTTAATAAAAGCATGTGGGCCTCAAATGGAAGATGCTAGAGATAATTATTCAATGCAATATAGTCATCTTCAATCAAAAGGGGTGAATTAAGGCGAATGGCTATTTTATCTACACAAGACCTCATAACTCTTTGTGTGAAGAGTTCATTGTGTCTCGGTATCAAATACAGCAAGAAGCACATGGTTTCACCAGCAGCAGTTCACATGTTTGTACATACTGCCCTCTAGTGTTCTGCCAATGAAGTCACATTTTCTAATAAACTCAGTCCTGTAGGTAGCCTAGTTGACACCAGTTGTAACAGGGTCTGGGGCCCATTTTAAAGGGATACTCCACCCCTTTTTCATATTAAACTGTTATTCCCTTAACTAAGACGAGTTGATACACCTCTCGTCTCAATCGCTTAGCGCGCGAGACACTTTGATAGCACAAACTAGCCCAGTTCATTCAATATTGGCCAAGCAGACAAGCGACCAAACACATCCACGATTCCCTATTTAAAAACAGTTACACGAGTAGTGTAACTCGACCAATAATGGTGAGACAAAATAAAACGTTGGGCTTTTCTAAGCGTGTAATGTAGATAGCTATAATATATGGTGGAATACCAAAGCAAGTGATATACATCGGCACATATATATCTATGCACTCGGCCAAAGTCCTTTTAGGCAAGTCATGCCACTCGGCCGCCATCTTGGCAACTAGCTTGACTGTTAAAAGCAGACGATTGGCTTTCCAGCGGGAGGGGCGGGACGTGCACACAACCGCCATCTTTGGTGTTACGGGTTTTCCCTATAACAGTTGTATTGAGGATCGAGGAAGTGGCATGTCTCTATATAAATAGTCCCTGACTCGGCGTAGTAATATCACTCGGGAGAGGGAGAGGACTCCCCCAGAGATAAACAGTTGAGTTTTACCGTTTTCAAATCCATTCAGCTGATTTTCTGATATTTAGAAGAATATCAGTAACCAGACAGTTTCTGGTCTCATTGACTTCCATAGTAGGAAAAAAATATACTATGGAAGTCAATGAGACCAGAAACGGTCTGGTTACTGATATTCTTCTAAATATCAAAAAAAAAAAAAAAAAAAAAAAAAAAAAAAAAAATCGGCTGAATACATTCGAAAATGGTAAAACCCAACTGTTCAACTCTGGGTGAGTGATAAAACAAGCCTATATCCAAAAAAGTGGAGTATCCCTTTAAGGGAATAACAGTTTAATATGAAAAAAAGGGAAAAGTATCCCTTTAAAGGGGCGTCACCAACAGACGTCTCTCAAATGCCTCTGGGCACAAATGGATAGACCTAAAACCAATCAGTGCTATCGTCATCATGTAAAGCCCGCCTTAACGTTTATGATTAGTGCCTCAATTTAGAAATGGGCTTGAATGGGCTCTTGGCCAGACTGACTTGCAAATTTGCTGGAGGTTCGTCTGGGTTATCCTGTAGGGCCACTGTCCCACAGAGTTTAGCTCCAAATCGGCTCAACACACGTCTGTAATTGGGGTTGGAGATGAACTCTGCAGGACAGTGGCCCTCCAGGAGCTGAACTGGACACCCCTTTACTAGTCACATCCAAGACTTTTTCTTTTTTTTAACTCAAAATCTTAAGGATTTTTATTTTGCTTAAATAATAGGTACCTCCTTTCTAACAACATTAAAGGAGTAGTTCACTTTTGAAAAAACTTTTGCTGATAATTTACTCATCCTCATGTCATCCAAGATATCCATGTCATTCTTTCTTCAGTGGAAAAGAAATTAAGGTTTTTGATGAAAACATCCCAGGATTTTTCTCCATATAATGGACTTCAATGGAAACCAAACGGTTCAAACGAGCATTTGAGCTTATAAACATAAAGTTTGTTATTTTTATTATTATTTTTTTTAAATGAGCGATCGTTTCACTTGATAAGACCCTTATTCATCATCTAGAATCGTTTAAAGCCCTTCGAACAGTTTGCACTGAAACTGTCTTTTGGACCTTGAACCGTTTGGTTCCCATTGAAGTCCATTACATGGAGAAAATCCTGGAACGTTTTCATCAAAAACCTTAATTTCTTTTCGACTGAAGAAAGAAAGACATGGACATGTTGAATGACACTGGGGGTGAGTTATAAGGAAAAGCTTTTTTTAAGTCCAAATGTGACATTTACGACAAAAAAAAAGTAACTACCACAAATTTACTAGCAGTTTGTCTAGACTACTTGGCATGCAAAAAAAAGTACAATACATCAAATCAGGACTCCAAATTAAGCATATATGTTTTAATATCTAATAAACATCCACAATCAAGATTTTAAAAACATTTCACTCACCTTAGTATTCCTCAGATGAAAATGACACGGACAATTTGACATTTCTTACAGTTTACACAACTGCTTTATTCTGCCTCTAGAAGGGGCCTCGGCCCTGGAATACACCTGGCTTAATAACAAGGTGGGTTACAAGATTGGGAATCCAAATTACACATTCTGTTAGAGACCAAGAATAATAGCATCATTCATGAAACAATGGACAAAAACAGGGAGAAAAAGCATCATTCAGCTTCAATATTTTTGCACGCCTGCATGTGACAACCTTACCACAAGAAAAGGAACTCTAAAGATAAAATTAGTGAAAGTGCAAAAGAAAGAAGAAATTTAAAAAATGGGAAGAAATACACTCTTTTTTCACAACTACAAACAAATTTACACATGGCTGTCCTGTCACTACAACCAAACTACCTACACAAACCCAATTCAGTGTGTTTGAAAGTCGAAATACTGCACACAAAAACCATCGAGACAACGAACCTGCATAATAGGCAGCGTTGGTTTTTGACCAATTGAAATCCATTATCGAAACACAGTGACAGCCATCACTCAGCCTAACTGATCTACAACTCACAAAAATAACTAAATAAGGAAAAATTCCTCATTGAGTGAAGCAAAAAAAAAAGTTTCAAGTTTATTATCATCAAGGAAATACAAAGCATTTGCTTCAGCTCAAAAAAGCCCCTAAAACATCGAAAAATAAGTTAACTCTCCGTTGGCCAAACATCTTCAAGGAGTAAGAGTTAGTATACTGAACGCAGACAGTAACAGAAACCATGACGTGCTTTAGCCACCATCCTACAAACACGCAACGACAACCTAATCAACCAACACACTTGCCTGAAAATAAATACAATTGATTATTAGGAAAACGCTAAAGACACAAAATGCTCGCCACTCAGCAGTGGCGGCACAATATCACAGTTATGTTTCTCTTCAATCCTGAGGATCCCATTAAATGTCTTTGTCACAGTGAAAGAGGTTCCATGCAGTCCCTGCATTTCTTTTTAATGTACCTACGCAAGAGTACACAGTACGTTACCATTGCTTCAAAAAGTCTCGGACCCGAGACAGTAACACAGCAGCTCGATTTGTACAAATGAAAAGATTCGTAACTTTGGAAACGATAGATTTCCCATTCTCTGCATAGCATAAAGTTGACCTGTAAAGTGTAAAAGAGATGTTAAACATTAACAATATAG
>CM075883.1:24730479-24742979 GCA_038021265.1 Cyprinella venusta | reverse complement strand
CAGGAACCTCCTCGGCAGGCTGGCTGACAAGGGAGGCGTTCTCATCTACGTCCGGTTCCCGATTGTGGACTTTGCTGTGCTCAGCCAGAAAGTCCTTGTTGAGGAAAAAGAAGCCACACACCATGCACATTTTGTACGACGTGACAACAGGTGATGGGGGTTGGTCTTGGATGACGTCATTGACGGTAGTTGGGATCTCCAGGTCCTGGTTTTTGTTTTTAGCCTTTCCACCATGGGTTCTCATGTGGTTCTTTAGGAACCACGGCTCTTTGAAACGACGTCCACAGAGGCCACAGCAGTACGTGAAAGAGTCCTTGTGTTTCCTCATGTGCGTTTCCAACTCTGTCGCATCTGCGACAGCCTGGCCGCACACAGCGCAACAGAGCTCCTCATTCTTTACCACAGCCGGGCAGCTCTTAGAACGGGCCCTGTCGCTGGGAGTTAAGAACTCCGCTTCCACGCGCAACACTGCGGGTGCATGGAATGTTGTGGGATGCTGGGATAGAAGGTGGGGTCCCAGGTCTTCCTGATGCAGGAAAGTCTCTTCGCAAAACATGCAGTCTAGAGGTAGGCTACTTTCCGCCAGCGTGTCCGATTTTTCCACCAAGCTGGCGTGGGGCGTCATGCTAGACCCAGTGCCGGGCATACTTGCACTGCTGTGGCTGAGAATGTCATGACCTAGTCCATCAGGACTTTCCACATATGGGATCAATGGGTGGGTAGGCATGTCAGCAGGAATTTACTTGGGAATTTTCTTATTTAGTTTCAGTTGAAAGCTTGTACGAAACAATATGTTGAACGTTACAAGACATGTGAAAGTGGAGTCATTCTTTTGAAATACTCATGAAGGAGGATATGCATGAGATAACAAAACACCAAATACCCTTAACATTTCCATGGTACTTTTCAAATTTGTATTTCAGAACAGCACGTTTGCTAAGAGTTTCTGTAAACCCCTATGATCCATCCTATACAGGAGAAGCAGTCGGGGCTTGCCAGTCACTGGGAAATCGACTCGATCAGTTGATTTCTTGTGATTCACGCAGAGGAATTGTCCTGACAGGCAAAACCTGAAAAGGAAGAAAAGGACAAAGTCAGGTGTGGCCACTTCCGTGGAATGCAATCAACTCAGGACTGCACTTACAAATACAGATACAAATGATTCAATTAATGCGGGGGGACAAGCACTCATCTGTTTTGTACTGTTACTCGAGATGAAACATGATGTCACATGGATAGTTAAAAAGATTAGCAGCCACATAGGGCTCTAAGATTGAGGTTTAGCTTAAGTTTCTGAGTAAACTGGAGAACAAACAAAAGTTTAACTTTAAAGCACACTGTGGAACAAATACAGAGCAAATGATAATCTACATTCATTGGTCAAAATAGAAACTTTGTTATAGGATAAATCAGAGGATTGTTTTAGTTTAGGATATATTTAAATATTGTTTCATTATTTAAGGAAACATATACAGAGTGCAATGCAATAGTAAGCTAGATGTTAAAGATCTGGCCAAACAGCTAATGGTTGAGGCTTTGACACCCAAGTATCTGAATTGGGAATGAACTAGCAGCTAGGTGGTTGTTGGGGGTACAGTGTTAGTCTATAATAATTGTGCCCTTGAGAAAAGTCCTTAGCACTAAATTACTCCTGTGGGATGGTCGCTGCACAATGCCCAATGTAAATGAAGAGAACAGACATGTTTAATCAGGATATTAGGTTAAAATATATGTTTTATAAAATTTAAATGCCAAAACTGGTCTCAATTTCTTTTGTTTTTTAACCTTTTCATATCAACTTCAGTGGTCCAGCAGTGTGACAAATACATTTTGTATGCACAAATATCCCATGTAGTAATCTCAAATGATAAGAGGTCATAAAAACTGCATGCACCAATGTAATGCATTACAAAAATGCTGCTTAAATCATTTTAAATGGAGCTTAATGTGTCACACAACACCACAGGACAGCTCTAAATAAGAAGCCATTTTATAACGTCGATGTAAACAACTAGCATTTGATGTAATTTGTCTTTTTCTACATAAATTAAATGGAAACTAACAAATAAGTACGTCACAAAGCAGTACTGTGAAATTTAGGTGTGCCTGTAAAAATTCCAAGCCTATAAATCAGGCTTTGTACCGTAGACATATTATTCGAATAAACTTTAGGGACAACTTAAGACTAACAGAAAAATCAATGATTCTATGATTCATATACAAGTGTCATCTTTTAAGACAATAGACCCCTATGATAATTATGAATTTAATGAATTTATATGACCACTTCTCTATATATATTATGTTCTACCTATCCATCTATCTATAGAGCAAGATTTTGGGGGGTTTTTTTGGAAAGAATATACTACTGAAACTTAAATGAAGAACACAAATTTATAATTGATCATAAAACAAATATTATTCATTATTATGAAATTCTATGTCAATGTTGTTCATAAAGGAAAAGTGAAAATGTTGCATCTAGTACCCAAATGCCTACTGAAAGTATAATTTCAGAAAATATGTATACATAACAAACAAAGAAAAGCATTGTGAGACCTAATAAATAAGGTGCTCTATATTGGTGCAACTTGAAGGAAAAACCAGATTTCAAATCTTAGAAAGTTTTTCAGGGACAAAACTGACGAAATTCTTTAGATGAATTACTGTGAGGCAACAGGAAGCCAGAGTCGTATGCCTATCTACAGCGGTGTCCTTCACAATATCTGCTAAACTTTACTCGTGAGGCCCTAGGTGGAGCATTGTTCTGCAACCTTCCATGCTGAAACAAGCCATTAAATATGGACAACAACATTCATCTTTCTCTTAGAAATATTAAGTAACATCCAAGATTAATATACAACACTCTTATCAAGCCTATTACAAGGTTTCAGGCAACTTGCCAATCATTTGTAAACTGAGTACTTATTTTACAATAGCTAAAATACAAAGCATAATCAAACTCAATCAAATGACAATCTCTACATCCCTACATCCACACTACTAGTCCAAATCACTTTTCGGGAAACCATGCGCAACACAAAAATAGGCTTTGCTAACGTTAGGCATTGAAAAAAGAGAAACAGAGGCTGAAGATGAAAAAAAGAGAAGGCTGAAAAGGAAGCTTCAACACTTCAGTTATCTACCGAATAACCACTGTTTAAAAAAAAAGCAAGTGAAAAAGAAAGAAAACAATCTGTGAATTCTTTTAGATTCTGCAGACATAGTACTCTAATGACAGGCCTTGCCAGCAACACCGTTTGCTTCTCAAAATCCTTCAAACAGCAATCACAAAGTAATCCTGAACTTACTTCTAAATGTACAAAAGTTATCTAAAAAAACCTAAAGTTATTCAACTGTTAACGACTCCACCTATACTTGCATCATTATAATAGCCAAAAACACGGTTAGTTGACATGCTGAAGAAACAGCTAGGGACCAGCTGGTGTTTGTCTTACTCTTTTGTTTGGGCTTTGCCATGCAACCTGTTCACAAAAATAGCGCGTTTGTTGGCCCCAAAACCATCCAAATTTATCAATAAGAGTTCTTAAAAAGACACAGTGTCAGTTACACTAATTGTAATTGTCTTATGGAGCAATAAATGGTGCAGTTGGCTCATGCAAATAAGCTAAGTGAAAAACAGGTTATTATACCTTAAGAAAAACAGTATGAGTGCCCTTTAGAGGAGGAAAAAAACAGCATTGCTCAGCTATTATCTCAGAAAAAGCTCTCAACTGTAATTCTGGCGTCAAACAAAAACATTTATGAATAAAGTAGAACATATGTATATAAATAAACACACTTTGCAGAAGATATATAACACACACACACGCTAATGTGTATGTATATATATATATATAACTTTATCTATATTACTTTATATATTTTACTTTATATAAACTATATATATATATATATATACATAAATTAACATATTGATATATAAATGCTTTTTATCTATCATCTGATAAACATATACACACATGTATATACACAGACGAGGTATTCAAACGAAGCACTTGACGTCGAGCACCAATGTGTGTGTGAGACTGAGAATGTGGCGATGGCTGATTAAAAGAACGGTTACTGATGTCATAATGCAAAGTTTAAAAGTATCGATTTTCCAAAAACATAATAGAAACTATGTTCTAAACGAAACGTGCGTTCTAAACGAAATCATGGTGTGTATATATAAATAATAATGCCTCGTGTGTGGAAGCATGCCTTTAATGTGGCTGTAATTTCCTGACACGTGATCATTCTAACTTGATCAGCAACCCTTGAGACTGCAAGTAGTTATTTTACTACATACCTCGCCAATATACCTGCATGCCCTGTTTTTCTTTTCTTTTTTTTTCTTTTTTTTTGTTTCCATCTTGGCATGCGATACAAAACTCCTCCCTAACTACAGTTAAGATGTTTTTACTACAGAACAATGAGATCACTATATGGTCAAATACATAAATAAAGTATAACCATCAACATTGTTTGATGAAAGAAACTATACAAACAAGACAGAATAGATATTCAAACATAAAATCATTAAAAATGACAAATATCAGTTTGACAAAAAAAGAAGTTCCTTCTTCTTTGTATCTATTAGAATAGATTATTTTTCGATGGCTGCATCAAAAGCTATTGTTTGTATAACATAACAGGTTGGATAGCAAAATACAACTTTACCACTTTGTTTTTGGGGATGGCTGAAACTTTTGTCAAGTTGTTGTCTATTCTTTCCCCCTTTCAAGTTAAGGAAGAACATCAAAAGACCTTAATGCAGTTCCTGCATTACCAAAAAAAGACACCAACTTTATCATCCTCTTCTATTTAGTCCCATATAATAGAGTATTTGTTTTCAAATAAAGTCTTTGTTGGAGTTCGTTAACTTTGGTGAGTTAGATCAACCTGCGCTCGTGCTGATAATAGAAATTTGGCTAACGACACGCTAGCGATGAGTGATATAGAAAATAAGGAACTCACCCCCCATACCTACCATTATGTTCAGACTTCGTCAGGTATTCTTATTGTGAGCCAACAATCGCTATAGAAACTAATAACCTATATGGGATATTAGTTTGGTAGCTGGTTTTCTTTCTTTCTTTCTGGAAATCTGATTAGCTGAGTTAGCCAATTGTTAGCCGGACGAAATGCCTTGCTTTCAATGTTTGCAAATCACTCACTATGCAGCTGTTGCGTTCAGAGAGAGAGAGAGGGCGCGCTCCCGTGGGTAGCTGTGGACGTTCGATTCTTTAACGCACTGTTCTTTTGAGTCGAATGTATATTAAATGAATCACTTGAGCTGGTTCACAAAACGGTGTTGAATCAAAAACGTACAGCACGAGCAAGAGTGACTGTTCGTTTAAGGACCTCAAATACATAAAGCACAAATCAGGGTAGTTTGCTTACCTTAAAAGAGTGGGCTCGGTCGACCCTGTTCTTTGTTAGTGAATCTCATTCTCAACGCTTTTCCGAATTCATCTGATTCACATAACAGCAAAGTATCACTTTTGTTAAAGGGATAGTTCACCAAAAAACAAAAACCTGTCATTTACTCACCAGGTTGTTGTCAACATGTATGAGTTTCTTTGTTCTGTTGTACACAAAAATTATATATTTTGAAGAATATGGGTAACCTAACAGTTGCTGGTTCCCATTGACTATCATAGTATGAATATATATATATATATATATATATATATATATATATATATATATATATATATATATATATATATATATATATATATATATATATATATAACATAGCCTAAGTCAACAGGCACCAGACAACAACTGGTTACTATTCTTAATATGTTCTTTGTGTTTAACAGAACAAAGAAACTCACACAGGTTTAAAACATGAGGGTTTGAAAATGATTACTTTTTATTTTTGGTCAAATAGCCAGTAGGCTACATATCAGAAAGTTCAAATAAAATTCCCTAGAAATAAGTATAACATATAAAACACACAAAACATATTATGTTGTTAAATATGTATGTTATTTATATTAATTATATTTAGGCTGTCTAATTTAGGGCTGGAAAAAATTAAACTACATTAAAAAAAAAACGTATTAAACAACAACATGGGTATAGTAGTTTGCCATGCCATTTTAAGGACCACGTGGTGACGTAATAAAGTACCAACGTAAAGGAATCATTGATTTTTTTAATGAACTGTTCACAGGAACCGTTCACGAAAATGAGTCGGATGGGGCTGGGAGTCGAGTTCATGCAACCCAGCGCGTTCTGTGGAACGTCGCGACTCATGCACCTCTGATCACATGACCCTCTCAACTATTCTTCTAATCTTGATTCTTACATTGAAACTGTTTTACGGTTATTGTTTATTATGGACTGAGGTATGAGAGAGTTACACAGTCTCTTATTATGTGGGAATGCCTTCCGTAAATGAGAAGGAAGTTAACAGTAGCCTAAGTATTAGGATTCATTTTTTGCCAGCATTGTAAACAAATGTCCTTTCAAAAACCCGGAGGTGCAGCTGGTACCCGTATGTTATTAGACCATAAGAAGAATAAAAACGTAAATATGTTTACTAGAAGTAACAAACCATACCTTTTATAAAAGACTATCCTCAGTTTATACTCTTAACAACGATAATTCTGCTAATAATCCATCTTGTCCACATAATGTTTGTTCATATCAGTAACTAACTGTTTTAACCTTCACCCGTGGGTAATTTTGTTTCTGCTAGTTTAAGCTAGTAGCTATGCCTAGCCTTAAAGTTCACATATGCATCACATGAGTAATTTTTTGTCCTAAAAAGTTACAATACATCTCAAAATATGTATTATACATTATTCTGTGGTGGAAATGACATTTGGAATTTGAATAAAATTGTCAACTCCTTTGTCTTGTAAAAGTAAACTTCACAGCTAGCATTTTATTTATCCAAAAACTCACTCTAAAGGAGGGCTAAAAGGTATTTATTCCAGCTCATGTAGCCACACCTCATGGTGGCATCAATCTAAAAACTTGCATTTAAAGCCCTAACATAATTTTTTTCCCTATGATTTTGACTAATGTCCATAATAGAGGTGAATAAAGTTGCTTTCTCTCCTTCCACAAGGATTCCATTCATTATTTCTTTCGCAAAACACAGATAAGCACTGAAATGTATTCTGCAACTGCGAGAAACTAAAGGAAATTTGGCTGTTATTTGAGAGAGCAGATACTTATCAAGTCCCCTGCATTGCTTCCCTCAACTCACACACACACACACACACACACACACACACACACACACACACACACACACACACACACACACACACACACACACAATACTCATGTAGGGTGGGGGAGGGTAGAGGGCTCACACAAGAAAACACATGAATGTAAAGGCATCAGGGTTTGTTACTGTTACTCTATTGGTTAAAAGTCAGAATTATAACGCATATTTAGAAGTAAAGATCGCTTAGTCAAACTCATATAGAAGAAAAGTACCATTCGGCATAATTGGTGTTCAAATAAGCAATTCTATTTTGTGCTTTGCACGAACAGTCAATCATTCAAGGAAAGTCTATTTATTTAATACTTTTTATACAGAATAATAGTCATTATGTCACTCGTACACAGCCTTCATTGGTTGTGCCACAGAATGTTGATTGTAACTGGAATAGGAGCGTACTCGGGATGTTATAGTTCATCAGAAGTGAGAAGTACTTTAAACACCCTCAGGCGAAGGACACAGAGCTGTTGCGCAATCATTCCGTTGAGAAAACATTGTTATTGACATTACTCAAATACAAAGACCAGGTTGATGCGTTTGTTTAAGCCTTTGTGTTTTTCTTCCTAAATCTGCCCTTCAAAAACATGAAAAGTGCTTCTATATATATTCTGTATATTTAATATGGAAGGCTGCTTGTCCTTCTGCACCAGTCAAACTATTCTTTTCTTTAAGTTTGATATTATGCATGTGAATGAAGCGCTAACTTCCCCATCCCCCACTCCCACACCCAACTCTCATGGAAAGGAAGATGCAGCTCTTGGGAATCTCCCTAAGGCCCTTGGCTTTTGCATTGTTCTTGTATTTGCCTAGAGTAGACCCTCATTGGTTTCATCTATGGAAACATTGTCATAAATTATTTGATACTAAGAAATGGCTTAGAATAATATAAAGCATTAATCTTTTTGTTGCATGAAGAAAATGTATGTATATTAAAGTTATATATTATATACGTGCAAAGTTTATGTTTATAGAAATATTTTGGTTGAATTGAATGAATTACAGAATATCTCTCTCCACTGTAAAAAAAAATATTTTCATGATTTGTAATCACAACATTTTTTCTTTCGTCAAATCAACTTAGAAAATGTATGTAGTTCAGATAACATAATTTTTTGAGTTTCTGGTGATTAAATTAATCTCCTTCATTGTGTAAACTCAATTATTACACTACAATGAACTTAAAATTTTAAGGCAACCAGGTTACTATTTTTTAAGTTAAACCAACAATATTTTTTTACAGTGTATATATATATATATATATATATATATATATATATATATATATATATATATATATATATATATATATATATATATATGCATATATGTATATATACGCATATATGTTGTACATTTAAACTTTCTATTCATTAAATAAACCTGAATAAAATAATAAATCTTTCCACCAAAAAATATTGAGCAGCACAACTGTCTTCAACATTGATAATAATAATAATAAATAAATAAATGCTTTTTAACCAGAGTAGAAAATAATTTGAATAAACATTTTTCTCCACTAAGAATATAAGGTATGTGTGTGTCTCTGTGTATAGTACACACTCTAAAAAATGCTGGGTTGTTTTAACCCAATTTTGGGTCAAATATGGACAAACCCAAGAATTGGGTTACATTACATTTTTTAACCCAATGTTTTGAATTCGTCCATATTTGACCCAAAAAAAAACAGCATTTTTTAGAGTGTATACACAAATAATTGCATTTATACTTTTGTAGTTTTTATAGTTTTATACATACTGGTATATATATATATATATATATATATATATATATATATATATATATATGGCAATATCTTAAGTTATAACTTTGGCATCAACACTACATTAGTTTGTTTAATTGTGTAAAGAGAGTCCTGACAGCACATATGTAATTCTGTCACAAATGAAGTTTTAAAGCAATTTGCAAATAGTCTAACAATAAAGCTATAGTCATAGTGGGTTGGTTGGATGGTGTTACTGCTGAGCATTTCAAGTTTGCAGGTGCGAGGTTGGCTCCACTGCTTTCTATCGGTTTTACTGCTTTTCTTATACATGATTTTCTACCTGACTCAATTTTAACTGTCTTGTTAGTTCCTGTGGTCAAAGACCAAACTGGGAAAGTCGGCAGTTCTGACGATTACGGACCAATAGCATTGGCCAGCATAGTGTTCAGAATTTGTTTACATTACATTTACATCTATTAATTTAGCTGAAGCTTTTATCCACAGCGACTTACAATTACTATATATGTCAGAGGTTGCATGCCTCTGGAGCAACTAGGGGTTAAGTGTCTTGCTCAGGGACACATTGGTGTCTCACAGTGGATTTGAACCCAGGTATCTCACACCAAAGGCATGTGTCTTATCCACTGCGCCATCACCACCCACCATTTGTTAAATCTATGAATAACCAGTTTGGTTGTAAGTCTATGCTGGGCACAGACATGTATTTATAAGCTCTTAAAGAGATAATTGCCAAATTAACCAAAGCTCCTCCATGTTTATGAGTTTCTTAAACACATCTAAAGCATTTAATGGTAAACCACAGAAAATGATTGATTAAATGAATCCAAAAAGGTGTACCCAAATATGTCCGTATTTTAGACAGTGTAGAACACTAGTAGGCTAATACTCACACACAGAAGTTTGGACACAGACAATGTTAAAGATGACTCTGTAAAAGTCATATTGTACATACATGGCCCATCTTTGGACTAACTATAAAAAATCCAGTCTGGAATGGCTTCCGGGGGCCTAGAAAGATGCTTGTCGTGTACTTTTAAAGCGACCAAGATGGACTAGAGCGAGTCACAACTTGAATTAACACTCTACAAGCAACTTTGCGAAAGTTAATGTATAGTTTTATCTAAATAAATCTGAGAATGAACCAACAAATATCCGCTACCAGTCCAAGCTGTGGAGGCACTGGCTCAGTAATGCCTATTTAATTGTTTCTTTATTTGACGTGTGTGTGTGTGTCTTGTATATTGGACCACGAGTCCGGAATAAAGTTCAATTGCATCTGAACTGAAATTTATGTATACACATATACACACACACACACAAATCCAATTTGGCTCATTATTAATGCCCAAACCTTTGTAGTCTTATAAAGGATTTCTTTGGCTGGAACTTTTCATTTCTGTTCCCAAAGTCAAACCTCCCATTCTTTTGTAGCTACAGTAATTCCATTGAAGAGAGTCCGTCCAGGCAGTGTGATGTTGTATGGTTCCCATTCATCTCTGCTGTGAATGCTGGCTCACAGACCGATGCTGTATTGCGATCATTTCTCTGAGAAGGCTCTCAGTTGCAGCCCACAGCTGTCAGCAGGGCCACACAGTCCACAAATCCACATCAGTCTCTGTTCGGGACCCTCAGTTGTCCAAACAACTCCAGAAGCTCCTTTTGATTAAATGATTAGTACACACTAAAAGATGTCACTGCCGACTCTCCAACCCAGTCGTTAAGGGTCCCGGTTGCTGGTTTCCATCAATGGAAAGTATTGCGCAGCATGAAGGGGAAAAGTGGACAAAAATAGACCTTTAAAGATAGATGTTTTCGGCAGGTCTCTGTTAATGACTGATCTAAAGATTTAGATGATAATAATCGGCCAAGTCACAGCAGGAAATACTTACTACGCAGCTCTCTTATTTAATGTATTATAGGCCTATCTATCTATCTGTCTGTCTGTCTGTCTGTCTGTCTGTCTGTCTGTCTGTCTGTCTGTCTGTCTATCTAACTATCTATCTATCTATCTATCTGTCTGTCTGTCTGTCTGTCTGTCTGTCTGTCTGTCTGTCTGTCTGTCTGCCTGCCTGTCTGTCTGTCTGTCTGTCTGTCTGTCTGTCTGTCTGTCTGCCTGTCTGTCTATCTGTCTATCTATCTGTCTGTCTGTCTGTCTGTCTGTCTGTCTAACTATCTATCTATCAGTCTGTCTATCTATTCAGTGCTAAGTAGATTACTTACACATTTTAGTCAATTACTTATTACACATTACATAAAAATTATAGTTAGCAAGGTAATCCATTATATTACACATTTTAGGTAATAGCTAGGCCTACTTTTTGATTACTTTGACTAACTTTGAAGGACCTGTAAGTTTAAAAGCTAATAATTAAATAAATCATAAATAATGTGTTATATAATAAATAAATAATTAAGTAAAACAACAAAAAATTATATATATATATATATAAAGACAAAGTATAAATGGTAATAATATAATAAATGGTATTATAATAATAATAAATAAATGGCAGGCAAAAATCTTTTCATGATTAGTAATCACAACATTTTTTTCTTTAGTCAAATCAACTTAAATAATTTATTTAGTTCAGATAACTTATTATTTTGAGTTTCTGATGATTAAATCATTCTCCTTCATTGTATTAACTCACTTTTTCCATTTCAATGAACCTAAAATTTTAAGGCAACCAGGTTACTTACTTTAAGTTAAACCAACAATATTTTTTTTAAATACATCTGATTATGAGTATATCAAAAATTAATATAATCTAAGCCGTTTAATTACACTCAGGTGGCCATTATCGGAAAACAAGCTCTTAGGAACCTTGTCAGGGTTTATTTTCAATGATAATATCAGGATGACTGCACACTATCACATAAATATACGATGACTCGCATTATCACACTGTCCTGTGATATCGTTTACACCGCGTTAACTCCAGGGGGAGATACTAACAGAGCTCTGATGTCATCTCATCTCCCGTAAGACACTTTCAAAATTCACAGCAAATGAGTTTGTCAGAGAAAATACTGACAAGACAAACAAGATAACATTTGACAACATATACGCCAGCGCTGCACTGATCTAAAACGACAACATTTGAAGTATTGATCTACTAGGCCAGTTGATTAATTTACATGTATAAAGCTGAATTGCATTTCACCTGGATTATTCTTGCTCCATCCCGAGTCTCTGTCCCACAAACCAGTCTCGAATGTTAATCAAAGGCACCACATGTGACACAGAGGCCTCCCGCTCATTTCCCATTGTTCTGACATCACAAAGGCTTCGGGGGCAGAATCGGGAATGGCATTATTATGTCTGGGATGATAAAACCCTGTAAAAGACTTTTCCTAGAACCAAGGTAGACTTGAATTAAATAATTAAAAAAGTTAAATGTTAAAAAAAGTTTTCAGTTCAGTGATATACACACAACCTGCAATGCAACAAACTTGGATCCTGGTTTTGTCATGCAGTTTCGAAACAATTACAGTAAACGGTCA